>CAJDSM010061319.1:0-13015 GCA_903981925.1 Ostrea lurida | reverse complement strand
AATTATTGTCAAGTTAAAATATAATGTATGAGAGAATTAGTATGTGTGAATGTTTCATTTTCATGTTAGGTCATTGCCATAAATAGAAGGATCATGAAATACAATAGCAATACTTTAATAATACATTTAGTTATTACCAGTAGTATCTGTTTATTTCCCGTAGAAGAACTATAACTTATTTTACTTTAGTATCTCCGTGAGGTTCAACTAGCAGATTTACTGCACACGAAGAATGTCTTGGAAGTTTCGCATTCATTTGTGTTCATCCTTATATGCAAATTCACACATATGCGTACACAACTGCCATTCCCTAAAAACTTGTTCTACAACTGCTCACATGTCCAACAAACACCTAACTTAGCAAACACTATTCACAAAACAACCACGTGACACCAAGTACAAAAGAACACAACACTAATACTATAACAATACATACATGAAAATAAACAGGTGAATGATTAAATGAATGAATGAAACGTGAATAATAGAATGAAATAAAATACATATCACATCTGAAAATTTAAGTGATTGTCACCCTGCAACATTTTCCCCTCTTGAATGAAACGTCTCCTGGCATTTCCTGACGGAAATTCAATTCTGTATTTTAGTATGCATAAGGTAGAGATTGATAGGTTGAAACAAAAAAACGACCATTGAATTTTCTTCTATGATGAAGCATCGTTATAAAACATATTGAAATATTAATTTATATAATCGACCTCGTTCTTGAGAAATCCAGTGATTTTAACATCACATTCCCCGTCTTTATTAAGCGTAAAAACTGATGAAAAATAAAAAGAGAACAACATACGAGAGGAGTTATAACATTTTTATTGTAAAGTGAATCATAACTTGTTGCATATGGCGTGAAACAACTTTTCATATAATTCTACATTACACTTCAATTTCAAGTTCAACAATCATATTAATCTTGCAACAGGATTACTTCAACTAAGCTGCATTATTTAGCTAATTACCTTGAAATTATGCACAATATTTGCATACAGATACATACGATAGCTTTAACTACAAAAACAATATTCATCAAATTTCTTATTTTATTTCATTAAATACTTTTTCCACTGTTAAGTTAAATTTAATAAAAAAATTGAAACGCCTTAATGGAGTTCAATA
Source organism: Ostrea lurida (assembly GCA_903981925.1). Classification (NCBI taxonomy): domain Eukaryota; kingdom Metazoa; phylum Mollusca; class Bivalvia; order Ostreida; family Ostreidae; genus Ostrea; species Ostrea lurida. The sequence goes on along the minus strand of CAJDSM010061319.1, from coordinate 11,881 downwards.
TGAACTAGCGAAGAATATCTAACCCTGCCCCCTTTGAACAAAGTACACATTTTCTAAAGAAAAGCGGTAATTAGAAGACACTACTGAAAACCTCTAAAAATCATTCTAAAATTCAACTATTCTTATAAATGCGTGGCACGCAAAATAACCCCCATTGCTAAAAGCCATGAGTGCTAAGCATAGTTCTAAATTTACAGCCCTTCGACAGCAATGGTGTCCTCTCGATATGAGTGAAATATTCTCGACGGGACGAGAAACAAACAAATAATCGAAATGTATCCTATGGCAACTATAGGTGGAAAGAATAATCCTCAATGGCTCGGAAACCATATTGCTACTTCGATGTCCAGATACTTGACCTGTTGACCCCAAATTCGATAGGGAACATCTTTGCCCCATGGGTATTCTAGATATGTATGATATGGTGACCCTAGGTAGGAAGGATAATGCTCTAGAACTTGGAAACCAAATGCTACTTCGATATCCAGTGTGCTTTACCTTTGGCCGTTTGACTTGAAGTTCAATTGGGAATATTCTAATCACATGGGTTGTCCATTTGTATGCTATGGTTGCTCTAGGTAGAAAGAATGACACTTTAGAGGCTAGAAACCATTACATCTACAGAAGGATGGACGAACAACCCGATTTTAGTATAACCCATCCCATCCACTTAGTTTTTTTGTGGGGGTATAATTATAGCAACAGGCTCCCTGTTCATTCCAAATACCCATTTATTTTCAAATTGATATCAATAGAATTAAAGAAGATATCTAAAATGTTTATATGTAAAATGCATGTACCAAATTGAACTCTGCCCTGACATAAGAACTCCTACCACGGGGCACATACAATTTACAATTTGGTAGAAGCCTTCCTGATCTACATCACTATGTTTTTAGTTTTTCATAGACGTGTGCTATTGTAGAGAGGATGATTGTTGAAAATTAGTCACTTTTGGTTAGTTTTTGTCCCACCCGCCCCTGGAGTGCACGAGTCCTGAAATTAAGTAATTGTGTCCCCTTTCTACAAAAAATTGTTTCATCCTAAATTTGAAAAGAATTGGAATCATGATGATCAAGGAAAGAAAAGATGTTCAATTGTTAACACATTTCAGCACTACCTTTCTACCAAAACCCCTAACCCTAGGATCAATATGATAGAAAATTAACTGCTCTTTCTAAATATTGATTAGATTTCTGTTTAATGTCGATAGCATTTGAAAGGTGCTTTTTAAAAGTTTTAGATATAAAGACTATGTAGCAAGTTTGGTACCGCCCTCGGACCAGAACCCCTAATCTGGGGATCACCAAATTTACAATTTTGGCAGAACATTCCTACTCTACATCACTGTGTATTTACTTTCTCTTAGACACGTGTTGTAAAGAAGACGATTGTAACTCTTGGGGATTTTTTCTCCACGCCCAAGGCCCCAGGGGCACAAAAGTCGTAAAATTTTAAAATGTACGTGCCCCTTGTCCCAGAGATGCTTCATACGGAATTTGAAAAGAATTAGATCGGTAGCTATAAAGACAAAGATAACGAACAGTTAACAATCTCGTAAGTCCTAAATATAATACAAAAACAAGAGTTGGGCAATCACGGACCCCTGGACACACCAGAGGTGGGATCAGGTGCCTAGGAGGAGTAAGCATCCCCTGTTGACCGGTCACACCCGCCCTGAGCCCATAGTCTTGATCAGGTAAACGGAACAGTCCGTAGTCAAATCAGTGTGTGAAAAATGAAGTTGAAATGTGCAATTGTTAACGTTGAGCACAAATTGCACGACGATGGACCGAGACCAATTGCAATAGGTCACTAGAATTAACTCAGGTGACCTAACAAAACTTCACAACGTTTTTATTTCAATTTGTCTTATCAAAAAGGTTTTGAAGAAAATTGAATAACAACAATTAATAATCTACACAAGAGCGCCATGAAACCTGCAGCTAATTTCCTGATATGGTTAGGTAAATGGGACAGAACTAAACAACTTTAGTTCAATATGATTTAACAAAATGTTATCGAATAAAGAGTTGTGAATAGTTATATTAGATCGTCCATGAGAGCAGTGAAGCATGCAGGTTATATCTCTATGCGGTTAAATAGATTTTTTTCTGTTTTTGGTAAAAATTAACGAACCCTGAATCGTCCGAGCACAGATTTATGAATAGTGGCATTACATATTCCGTATAGATGAATCATAAGGCCTACGGTCATATATATAGACCACAACCATATTCGAACTTGACCTGTATATTCTGGTAATATATCTGCATATTCAATATTAACCTTATACATAAAATATCCTAAAAAAGTTAGATAACGGAAACTGAAAATGTCTTATTATTTTCTAATTTCAGGAGGAATAACTCTGTCAGAAATCATCCTACCATGTCAAAATTCAATCTTGACTTGTATGGTTTAGTAAAATACCAAAACACATGCAATTATGTCCTTATACATCACCTCTAGAAAGAGCGAAAGCTAAAATTACTTTTTTGTAGTTTGTCAAAACTTATTGGACCATGATCAGTTCGACCCTGACCTGCATAATCCTATGACGTATTCATTAGTGAAAATTATAATTGAATGTGTGCAACTGCTGCTGCGACAATTAACAGACAATCAAAGATGACGGAATAAAGTATTCCAACAATTTCACCAGACTTTACCCATGAGAGATAGCCATGTGGGATTGGTTTGTGCCACATTGCTGCGACGTCATTGATAGTGACGTAATATATTTTCTATGATTTACGTTACATGGTGAAGCAAAATGTTTTAATTTGTTTTTTTTTTTTTATTTCAATTTGGTTTTGTTGGATAGCTTTAAGATTTTCTGCCTGTCTAATGAGTTTTTGCATTAAAGTTAAGATAAAGATATTGGTAATTCTAAATCTTACAAAACCTCCTGAATTTTTGCACTAAACAATGGGTAACATGTGCGAAAAAAATAATATTTCGTTATTTATTCCCGTGGGATAAGTATATTCCACCTCTGGAACAAGATTCGCTTTCATGGCAAAGCCTCGTTCTAGACTGCGAATCGTACCCCAACGGTGGGATTTCCCTATTCTACACTCGTAATGAAGGATTCTATTAACATTTATGCTCCGGCCATTTTATGACAAGGGCGCGGACAATTCGTTAATGGTGATTAAATTTCATCGTTTAATGGGTGAAAATGTGGTTTTGTTATTGCATAGACAAAACCGCATATTTTATGAACGAGAAATTAAATTAAAGAGTGGATGACCCATGCATATTGAATTGTGACCCCTCACCACGTACGAATTCTGGTGAAATATCAAGTCCAATATATACGACTGAAAATAAGCAATACGTTTTATCATGATGCGTGGACTTGCGAGCGCCGCGAATACAGTTAGCCTTATAGTGAATTTAATTAAGCGCAGTACCGTACATCGATATTAAGTCGTCAGTTTTTCACTTAAATGTAATTTCTTTATTGATTGACGACATTAGGAGTTCTAGATTTGTGTTAGGTAACACGAAAAATCATCTATACTCCGCATGAAAAATCATTTGTGACTCTCGGGAGTTACGGTATCTTATATGATTAATTAGTCAAAAATGGAGACTGACGACTTTGGACAACCCCTGGGCCAAACGCTCGTCATGTTCAGCCCGATACCTAAGTTCGTCACCCTTATTGAATTAAAGAACCTCTAAGCGTCAATTTATTTTTCATGTATGCTTGAAGGTCATTAAGTCATTTATTTTAGAGTAGTAAGTAAGCCCAAGAAGGGGGATTCTAGCATTGGTTCTTATATTTTGTTCATTTTAATCTTCGAAAGGACCTGTGGGGATCCGGGTTAGATTAGGTCCCCAGCATCCCCTTGCGTGTCGTACGAGGCGACTGAATGGGGCGGTCATTCGGGTGAGACCGGAAAAACCGAGGCCCCGTGTCACAGCAGGTGTGCCACGAAAAAGATCCCTCCCTGCTCAAAGGCCTTGAGTGCCGAGCACAGGCCTAAATTTTGCAGCCCATTACCGGCATTGGTGACGTCTCCGTACGAGTTAAATATTCTCGAGTGAGACGTAAAACAATAAATAATCAATCAATCAGAAAAGCTCCCGTTTACACAACTGAGACATTAACAATTAATGTAACTGCTGTCCACTCCCCATCATGACAAATGTGCGGCACCAGGAAGACATCTGAAACTGAGCTGCGTTATATCTGGACTGACTACAAAATCCTCTAGTGACAAGGAAACAGGATTGTTGAGGCAGCCGGTATATAACCAGTCTTAGGGAAACCTGGAACTCCTAATTCTTCCCGGAACCCCCAAACGTCATTGGGACGGTCCCCTAACCCAATAGATCTCTTCACGGATACGGCACGCATTGCATTATGGACAGTTTGCGTTCAAGTGTAAACACCGCGTATAATCAAATATTACGTCGTATAATCGCTAATTAACATGTCGTATCGCTGTGCCATTTGGGCTGTGACAACGATTATAAAGCAGCCTGAAAAGTAAGAAATATTGACTATTGATGTTAATAAACAACAAATCATTACTTACATGTATATATCGGTGTCACTGTGATACACAATATTGAATTCTTTACCGAGTTCAATATCGAGTACAAAACAAGGCACGGCTACTCTCCATGTCTTTAAACGTACAATGATAGAACTTTTTTCGGCCAGAGAAGTATGTTATTTTTGATATATAAAATTTTGTATTTCATATATATGCTTGTCGTTCTTTACTTGCGTGAATGATAGAGAAGAGAGAGAGATCTGTTAGAGAGAGAGAGAGAGAGAGAGAGAGAGAGAGAGAGAGAGAGGAGAGAGAGGAGAGAGAGAGAGAGAGAGAGAGAGAAGACGAGCATCATTAGACAAGGGAAAGTAAAGTAGATCTCGATCCCACTTTTTTCGCCATGTGTGTTCAACACGTCAATTCAGATATTCTTACATTCAAATGATCTTTGATCGACAAATGATCGTTGTGACCCCCCCACACACACACACACACCGTGTACACGCTTGCGCATGAATAGTTGAGGGAAAGAATGCCTTCCCGTTTTTGGTTAGATTTTTTTTTTTTTTTTTTTATCCATCTTGCTTTTGAAGAATTTAAGGCAAAATTTGCAGTCAGATGCCCCTCGTATTTAGTGATATAGTAACGTGTTACGTAATGACAATTTTTTAAATTTTGAATGTGTTTAAGTCGGAATGTTTCTTCGAGACTAGTATAGTAATACCATCGATGAATTTGTAACTAAGCAATTATTTATTGTCTTGTAGATGGGTTATAATGTATCATGTTAGGGAACAATATTGCTCAAATGCCAAAATAGTCCTCCATCGTGTCCAAAGGAATATGGTATTTCAAAGTGGACGAAACTGATAAATCGCCAGGGATTTTCTGTATCGAAGCACAACACGTGTATGCAGTAATCACTTTAAATATGGTCAGCCAAGGGAACAAGAACCCCATCCCACTTTGTTCCTCAAAGGTTACGAGTGTAACCTGGAAGAAAACCACCACTGAACGCGAATTGTTCGGTAAACAATATGAAGAACAGGCTCACTCCTGTATCGACGATCTGAGGCAGTCCGCCAGCCAAAAGCTCGGAGGAGTATGAAAACGAAATTAAAATGCTAAAAGAACAAATGGAATACTGGAAAACAAAATAAACACCTAAAAAATGAAATTGACAAGTTAACATTGCAGAAAAAATTTTGGCATCCATTCTATTAATCATTCGCGATCACCTAGTGAAAGTGCATACAGGTCTCCGCAAGTATGCACTGTTCTCCTGGACTTTTCAATGAAGTCAAAGATGTGGCTGTCAATATGAGTACTACACAAAGGGGAACAGTCCCTTGCACACTAAAGCATACCAAGAAGTAACAGTAAAAAGCCTGGACCAAAACGAAAATTGTCAAATGGAGGATGATATTACTTAGACTTCATGAAGTTAGCTTAATTTAAATCTTGATATTCTTGGCATCAATGTTCCAAGTTTCAGTTTCCCTGTTTTAAGTGGTGTATCAACTTGGATCATCCTTTTTATCAAAGGAGTTAGTACCTCTTATCCACTTGGCCATCTCATGAAGAATTGACACAGTACTATCCTTAGTGTTTCGAAAAGTATGGTACAGTAAGTGCACATAATAGATTGCACAGAGTTCAAACAGAGAGGCCAACACTGACAGTGCAAATTCTATGCTGTTTCTCGAATTACAAAGGTAGACATACATATAAAGCTTTGATTGCATGCACACCTGGTGGCACAGTATCTTATGTATCACAAGGTGTGTGCGGCGACATGTCTGATGTTGATGTTGTAAGGAGATCAGGATTACTTGATAAAATTCAGAAAATGACAAAATAATGGCTGACAAAGGTTTTTAGCAATAAAGACGCTTCCTCATTTGAAGGTGCTCAACTTATTACACCTGAAATTCTCAGAAAGGACACACAATTTACAGTTGCTAAAAATGTTGTTAAATGCCGAAATTTCCAATGCCAGATCCACGTAGAAAGGGTCATTGGTAGAATGAAAGACTTCAAAATTTTACAGGGCCCGATCCCTCTGGCTTTTGCAGATATAGTTGACCACATGTTTGTGTTTGTGGCTGTATGGTTAATCTTATGGGGATACTTGTCCCATTGCAAGTCAAAATCCAAGTGAATGCAAGACAATTTCAGTAATGCTTGCGCTCTAACCATGTATGACAATATCCTTCAATCTACAATTATACTATGTATACACTTGGCTTAATAATAAATCAAGAGACTCAGAGGCTGATAGCACTTTTGTAACAAGCATTTTATTTGAAAATTACACGAATATGTTTTACTATCTGACAATTCATTTCTTATAATCACTGGTTCTAGAGTAGTTCGCAGACTGACAAAAATGTGATTCAAAGAGAAAATGTTCTAGATTATTGATAAACATTCAAATCCATATTTTTTCAAACATTAGAAATAAAATGCAAACCCAAGATGAAACAGACAGATCAGAAAAAAAATAATGCCATAATCATTTCACCCAGTGCACATAAAAATGGCAATTATTGTGTACATGAAATCAATTACTTTTCATACTGACCAAGTCATATTTTCATGATTTGAAAACTATTACATGCAGTTTATTCAAATACCAAGAATATAAGCTCAGATACAGCAGTTTTTCACCGTAGTTTATCACTCAATTAGCTGTGGTATTATGGACTTGTGTTTTGTGTTGCAGGGGACATTAATGATTGGTTCATTTAGCCCTTTATTATCAAACAAACATTTCAACTTCTCTTGTAACATTCTCTGGCAAAACAACACACTCAAAAAACTTGTTTTGATTTTTGAATCATTTGTGACCACAATTCAGGATCCAAAAAATCCTTTCAATATGAATTGTTGTCAGTTTGTGAACAAGTGCGAAGAACAAAATCTGGCATATGTTACAATCTGTAAATACATTTCACCACTGAACTTGAGCATAGTACTCCATGACCACTCTTTTTACACTATTTTACCATCAAGTACATGCAAACATGAGACTTTTCAATGACAACAATCTGAATTGCTTCAGTCTAGCAGTGTACGGATTTTTACTTCAACCACACCTTACGCACAACAGTTACAAGATACATCTGCATCTGGTGTTCCAGCAATAAAGGATTTAATTGTGATATAAAACAAACCACAACGAACCACTGCGAGTCCCAAGTGTTTTACCCTGAATGGCTTTGTAAGAGAAATTGCTAGTGTCCTCCCATAGATTGTACCCTATCTCATTCTTTTGTGTAAACCTTTTCCCATACCCAAGAACTTTTGCCCAGACAAACTTCATATTTCTAGATGACAAATTGCCATTAGCATAACCTTGCCATTACATTCCTTCATCGTGCTAGCTCGTTGTCCCCCAATCCTCATATCATACCACATAGTCACATTTACCCTTTCAACAGTACTATTCAAGCCCATAAATACAATTTGCTCTTTACTCGTGCCATATTTCACTTTTTACCCTTCCATGTAATCTGAAAAAAGTAATATTCGTTGAATTTCTTCACCTTAGCATCTATTTCCGCAGTCCCCTTAACCTCAGGCTTTTATATCAATTTCAGTCTCATTTTGCCTTACTCCTTCCTAAGGAGCATATAAAAGAACCCCACAAATTACCACCAGTTTATATCTGACAGTTTTGCAGTCAAAGTTCTGCTAAAGTTTTTCTCTTTGGTTGACATACAGCCGCGGATCAAAGTTCAAACGTTTCTTGTTCTGTACTTCACCACCATGCATGAGTCAAACGAACCTTTCCACTTTCTGATGTTGATGTTTCTTACAAACTCTGCATCATGTACTCTGTTCCCTTCTTGTGAGGTTTGTGCCATTGTTGTGGTTCTTGATGTAACAGCCATATTTGCAACCTGCCTCGACTCCCGCTTATCAAGTGAAGCAACGCAAGCACATGCACAGAATTTCCTGAGCCTACAATTGACAAAATAAACATATAAAAATACCCTTAGTAGATAATTGGTTGGTAAACTATAAAATGTGTCAAAAATCCATGGAATTTTGCATAAAAAAAATCTAAGTCAAAGGGTTTACAAGTTACAACTCTTTTGAAAAAAAAAATTGACACCGTTCCCCTTATAATAATAGCAACATCTACACATTGTGATCATTCTTTGTACCCAAGGTCATTAAATTCTCTCAACATGGTTTGGGCAGGAGTTGCCAAGAACAAAGTTTTTACATACAAAAAAATGTAAATTCAAGGACCTCTAACTCATATAAAAGAAACACTGGAAAGCACCCCCTTGTTAATACGTGCACATCACTTCTTTGTACCAAGTTCATCAAAACCCACCGAGGGATTAAGAGGAATTGCGAAGACAAAAGTGATCGAGACAGGACAGATCACTAAAAGTTAGGAAAATTTATAAGGGGTGAACGATATCCTTTCTAGCCGAACTGGATCATTGTATGCACGATTTGCATACTGTTAATGAAGCATTGTACAAATCCGAAAGGCTTAATAAGAGAAGTTTCACAAATTATTTGATACCTCAGACTTGATTTAAAATTAATTGATCCTCCTGTCAGACAATCATTGCACATCTAAGATATGCAATAAAGCATTGTACAAAGGTCTTTGTAAGTTAAATGGAGAATAGGCCTTTCACACAACTTGATTCTAATTGCCTTCCACATAACATGAGCATCATTTCTGATGCATCCAAAACTGGCACATCTACAAATGGCAATGGAGCATTGTACAAAATTTCGAGGCTATCCTTTTATACCACAGAAGGAAGTGAAGCATTCACGGAATTTTCAGACAGACAGAAGTACAAAAACAAAAATCATAATATTTACCCCCACCCCTTTATGAAAAGGAGCAGGATATAATAACTTAACCACTGAAACATTTTTTTATAAACGTGCACAATTTGTGTATTTGATGGGACAAATATTTTCTGGCATATATTTTAATATAAGTATATATATAAACATTGCACACTGAAATCAATATTGATTTATATGACAACATGATGAAAATATGACAGTGCTATTAAAAATCTCCTTGTATCGGTAACTTAACTTTTATGAGTGAAGGAGAAATACATGAAATCGTACATCACCCTGCTGGACAAGTACGTAGGCTCAAGGATTTCTATGTCTCAGTTCTCTTATGCTAAAATAACCCATTGTACAAGTACGGATCCTGAGTTACACAGCTTTTTTGGTCACAAACTGTTGCCCTTACGAAGCAGTAGTTTAGATTTGGACTGATGCGAATGGTTCTCCACTCCCGTAACATGTCCCTGACAAGTATAAGCTCTCCCCTTCCTTCAAGCACTTTGATGACTCTGTTTCACACCATAGAACTTCTGAACTATCCGAACAAATCAGTTCTATAAATAAATTTTGTAATATAACATACATACATTTTTTGGTATAAATCATTTTCAGGCTGAATAACCTTTCTACTCTTGTTCAAATGACAGTACAATGGCAAATTACACAGGAATCAAAGGAAGGCATCCAAAATATATACAGAACCCCTCCTCGATCCTGTGGGAGGTCTGGGTTAGAATAGGTCCCCAGCATCCCTTGCGTGTCGTAAGAGGTGACTAAATGGAGTGTCGTCATCGGATGAGACTGGAAAACCGAGGCCGTGTCACAGCAGGTGTGCACGATAAAGATTTCTCCCTGCTCAAGTACCCGAGTGCTGAGCACAGGCCTAAATTTTGCAGCCCTTCACTGATAATGATGACGTCTTCATATGAGTGAGACTAGTTATAGGGGCTCGAAATAACTTAACTAAAGAGTTATGTCGGTTAAAAGCTCTCTCTGGAGCTTGTGTTGTATTTGTTGCTTTTGCTAACCGTACTTTAAATAAATTCTATTCTATTGCTATTAGTTTCTAGCCACTGAGTATCAATAGTAGAATAAAGCTTTATTAAAAGTCCAATCCCAGCTTCAACACATACTTCTAAGACAGAAATATACGTTTGAAAAGTCTTTTGTAGAGCAGTCATTGTTACACGGCCTCATCCCATCAACAAACTAAAAGTGGCAATATACACATGTTTTTTTTTATCCTTTAATTGGGGGGGGGGGACAACATTCTCTTATTCTAACCTGCTGCCCCTTTGAAATAATAATATTCATGTCATCTTGTATACGCTACAATCTTTTTTTTATTATATCGGGAGAGGGGATGAAATTCGCGTAGCATATCCAATCCCACTCATTGGTTTACGTAAAATCCGCGTTTCCTCGACCTATGATTTCCCTTGAGTCATATTTCGAATATTGATAAACAAATTCAAATTAATTCATGGAGATTAACACTGTATACATAGCCATGTTTTATGAAACAATAAAATGAATATTCTATAAGCCATAATGTATGATGCGAGATACTGTTAAGTTATGTCGAATGCAACAGACTAGACAGAAGTACCAGACTAGGGTAGCACATAGTCATAGATATTATTTTAAATCAGAAAATCTTCGCTTCGACGTATGATTACTCAACTCTTGTATGTGTTCCAGGAAATTGTTCAAATGACTTGGACCATTTGCTGTCTATCTTTGATGGATAGCGAAGTAGCTTGATCATTTGCCGTCCTCCAGCTTAGAAACTGATCGTATCTCCTCCTCGGACGTTCGAAAGATCTTGCTTCACGGACGGATGTTTTAAGGGAATATTGTTGAAGAGCAGATTTTGCAGCCAGTGTCAGACGATCTCCTTTATTTCGATTGCTGGTACGGTATATACCCTATCTCGCAGAAAATTAAGTCCCAATTCTCACGTTTTAGTTTCTGCACTTCTTCAAAGGTCGACGCCATTTCAAACAAAGACCGCAAAGCTGTCCAGACATGCCAACGCGCGGTGTTTATAAATAACTTATCCGCGAAAAGGTCTATGTCCATTACCGTTACCAAGCGTCAGCAAGCGGATTACATTGAAATTACATTCCTAGCTCAAGCATTTAGTCCTGCATACGGCGCTTACGTACGGGTGCTATGTCGAGCTCTGTACCTCCCAGGCGAATCCTCGCGGGCAAATTATATACTCCGCTCGTGCGGCATTCCCCCCCTCCCCCCGCCTTTATGAGGGTAACATGCTGCTTGATGGCGGCTTAGGGTCGAGATCCTCGTATATCGACGATACACACTAAACTAACTTATGTCCCTGTGTCCACAACAACCTGAAGCTTCACGCCCTGTACTACCATGTTAACGATAAAACCTTTATATTAATCGGGCGGATCTGTTCAATAGCCGCCGGGTACACCCGGAGTCCTCCCACATGCCTGAAGGGTAAGTCCTGTGACTCTACCTTCGCTTGACTGTTGACCACTTTCAGCCCACTC
>CAJDSM010061313.1:7636-17723 GCA_903981925.1 Ostrea lurida | reverse complement strand
CATGACGAAATTGATCGAAACAAGCTATTTCACAAACGGGGGGAAGAGATGTCGCAGACTAAGGCATGAGATCAATTTCAGATTACAGAGATCTCGTCAAATGATAGTAATTCTACTCAATTATGTTTATCAATTGACTGAGGAGTAATTGATAATAAAATCGCTCCGACTTTGTTGAAAATATTTGGAATTTTGTCTTGCCAAGGTATATCCTCTTGGCCTGAAAAACACAATCAAAGAAATTTTTATTATGTTTGTCCTGACCAATTAAATTATTATTTTTTCACTCAATAATTTGTTTAGCTGTGTTTTTGGTTTGTGTTTTGTTTTTTTTTTTATTTGGGGGGTCGGGTTAATTGCCAAATTGTTTCGCAACTTCCCCAGAATGAAGTTCTGTACTTTGTGGTTTTGAAAATTGGAATTTCGGATCATTCAAAGGTGGGCAACTCAACATGTTGGTATTTAAGATTGTCTCCCCTTGGAGTTCTAGTCTCTTGCTTTTCTATGTGTTGTTTGTTTATAGTCAAGAGCCCGTCTAAACCTCTTTCACAAAGTTGCTAATAGTGATTCAATGGTGGAAATATTTTTTAAAAATATGGGGTGTGTTGTAACTAGGGATCTTAACCCAGTGATAAATGCAACAATTTGTGAATTTTCATCCACCCTGTACAATTCACTATAGGGCTCCTGTTTTAGTTTCACATCACCCTCAAGGCTGAAGAGTGCACGTTTTTAGTGTTTCGTAATGGTTGGTTAAAGGAATCTTGCCCATAAAAATTTACATCTTCAGATCCACCTATGTTTCATGTAGCGACTGATGTAATGGTTGACTTAAACGTTTTAAAAATCAAAAGATCCTGAAGTGATTGCCGTTTCTACTGCTTACTTCAGAAAATAAGAATTGTCTTATGTGAAGGCGGAATCCCCACTTGGACATTTTATGTGTCTCAGGGAGATCGTAAAGTGGGGTAAAGGAGGACCAGCTACACCCCGGGGTCATCGATCAAGACCTAACCACATTCTACTGGTCCACCGGCAGAAAAGGCAGGGTAATGGTCGAGGAACACGGTGCTATACAGCAAGAAGATAACCCTATCCAATGTTAACGTACGGTCTTGGGTAAGATAATCCCACAATGTAACGTACGATCTGGGTAAATGAATACATCCGCACAATGTACGTACGGTCCTGGGTAAGATAATCCCACAATGTAACATACGGTCTGGTTACGGTAACCACTCAATGTTTGTGGTAACGGTTCTGGGTAAGATAATCCCACAGATGTTAACGTACGAATCCTGGATGGAGGGTAAAACCACTCAATGTTATGTTAAACGGTCTGAGTAAATAACCAATGTTAATGTACGGTCCTGGTAAGGTAACACTCGAATGTTATGTAAACGGTACATGGGTAAACCGACACAATTGTTATGTGAGCGGTCTGGGTTAAGGTTAACCACTCAATGTATGTACGGTCTGGGTAACCACTCACATGTTAATGTACGGTCCTGGTAAGGTTAACCACTCAATGTTATGTACGGTCTGGGGTAACCACTTCAATGTTATGTATGGTCTTGGTAAGGTCATACCAACTTCAATGTAATGTATCGGTCTGGGGTAAGGTTAACCTAAATGTGTGTGTACGGTCTGTTTAAGGTGAACCACTCAATGTTATCCTATGGTCCCTTGGTAAGGTAACCACTCAATGTCTGGTATTACTGTCTGGGTAATGGTAGCCACTCAGATTATGTTCATTGTACGGTGCTGGGTAAGGTAACTCACTCAGATGTTGTGTAAACGGTCTGGGTAAGGTGCGACCAAGTTATGTAGTGGTCGTGGTTAAGGGTAGCCACTCATGTTGTGGTACAAGGCTCTGGGGTAAGAGTAGCCACTTCAATGTTAAGTACGGTTGGGTAAGGTAGCCACTCAATGTATGTGTACGGTCTGGTTAAAGATAACCACTCAATGTACGTATGGTCGTGGGTAACCACTCAATGTTACCGTGACGGTTCTGGGTAATGGTAACCACCTCAATGTTAATGTACGGTGTGGGTAAGATGGTAAACACTCCGTGTTTACGCTACGGGCTGGGGTAAAGTAACACTCAGATGTTAATTGTACGGTAACTGGTAAGGTAACCACTCATGGTTACGTATGGTCTGGTAGAGACTAATAAAAATAATTAAACAATTTAAATGATGAGTGCACATATTATGGTCTGTAATGTACCGTAACAACTGCACATAAAATGCTTGGATGGGTGCGTACCAAACTTTATGGTAAGTCATGTTTTGGTATAGGTGCGTACCACATTTCTGGTGTAAGGACAACAATTAGATTGAATGAATTTTAGAATTGGAGGGTGTGAAAAAACAGCCCAAAATCTGAAATTCTTATTCAAATGTCTTTTTTGGATAATCCTGCAGAAAACAGTAAAATTACACGAGATCTTTTCCAAGTTGTTCTCGGTACGGTGTATGATGATTTTATATATCGGCATAGTATTGTATAATTTTGCGTGAATATATGTCAGGCATTGCCTTGAACACAGATAAGATATGGAGAGGCCGAGTGATAACAGCTGAATACGAGAACTTTTTCCTGGTCCACTGGCCCTGTAAGTAATTTAAGAAACGTTAATGATGGCTGGGGTAAAGGAAGTGTACATGAATTTGTTGTAGAATTACCACTCAAAATTCCAGATGCTGTGTGTTTAAATCTGGATACTGTAAATTTTTGTATCATAACACAAGTCACTTGATTATTGATATTCTTGAATAATGACTTGTTTGATAGTCAAATCTTGAAACATGAATTCTTTCTGGTAGACTTTGATTGAAGAAGATTTTTATTAACGAGGTTTTTTTGCAAGATTATAAATGAGGAGCCCAGTGAATTTAATTTCGTGATGTTGTTTTTGCTATAACGCTTCGTGCATATTTAAGAATTTTAGCGACTTGCATGCTGGAATAGCTTTTGGGTTATCTCCCTATATATTCATTGTGCTTCCGAATGTTGTTGATTTGATATATCTGTGTCCAGTGCAAAATGATTTTTCTCATGGTTTCTTTAACCTTCTGTTCATAAAGGCGACCATAAGGGTACTATTGAACTTTATTTAGCAGGGATGGTTTTATAACAGATTATTTGGTGTTAATGTTCAAGAAATGTGATCTGACAGTTATTCACTAAAGATTGAAGAATTATATTTCAAGACATGATGTTAAAAAATGTAGCCTCTTGCATTTCTTTGAATTTTCATATTCTCATTAATTTTGAAAGTGTTAAACTTTAAAAGTGTAGTGTTTTAATACTGTTTGTATAACATGATGGAGTGGGATCTAAGAGTAGCCGTGGTTTGTAAGTATTGGCATGTGGCCCAGAAATAAATGTTTTTTCAAAAACATTCCCGGAACCCACAAACAATTAAAGGAGGGAAACATTCATACAGATTGGGAGACTGATTCTAAATATCACTTTGCACATGTATTTTTTATCAATACATATTTTAGATGTCCAAAATTCTGGAAAAGATTAAGTTCGACTGAAGTACAAGCAGAAAAGTGGGACGTTGATATTAAACAAAATTATCTAAGAAACTGGAAATTGCCAGAACCAGTCCATTATTGTGTGGAGACCTTTACCGTAATCTCACACTCCTTGTCGGTAAGTAGGTGAGCTACCTTATCTCGATCACAATATCGTTATGTGTGAAGATCCTTTTAATAACATGTTAGGCCGCTCGCAATGCGATAATGTTGGTATACGAAGTTCGGGGGGGGGGTGGGGGGGGGGGGGGGGGGGGGCTCTAATCTATATCTCATATACTGGTCACGCCACGTGTGATGACCTCAAATTGTCTCGCCCGCACAGATAGTTTTGGGCCTCAATTCACCTCGATCACTGTAGGTACATGCAAGTATGGACCTTAGTGAGTTTGGTATCCGTATCCTTGGGCAATTGCAGAACTAAAATCATTTTTCTCACTTACTACCGTCACTGCAGCACAAATTGGAAACCATCATTTTGTCTTGCATCAATATTGAATAAGTATGGTGACATGTTTCATCACTCCTAGAAGAATGTTGCGGACAATCTATTGTGTACAACTTATCTGCCAGCAAAGTGGAAAACTTTGAATTTATTACATACATCTGTTTGTAAATTGGAGATGTTAGAGGGCCAACTGTGTGAAACAAATAGTTCTGATATAAATATACATATCAAATGTAGCAAGATTTCTATCTGCACCAGGCCCCGGAATCATTGCAAACAATACTTAGACTGTAGTCAAAGTTTCAAATCACTCTTGAAATGTTGTATTGTACTTGTCCACTTGAACTCTTAATTGCCAGAAACTAAAAAATTTGATGAAAAAAATGAATAAAACAATTTTAATTTTGGAATGATTGACTTCACACCAATCATTTATAATGCAATAAAAGATTTTGACTTTAAGCCCTTAAGAATGTTTAATTGACCCCGGGGCCCTGGATCTTTCATGTTGCTCTGTTCTCAATTTTGTTTTTGTGAGATCTGATAAATTTTTCGTTCTCCTTCACCAATGCCGATATTGCACTGTTACACTCACCTGTTGAAAGATTTTACGATCGTGAAACATATAATTCCCAAATTAAAAGTTGAGTACGTTTATTTTTCAAGATCGAAGTAACCCCACGTACCTAACTAGAAACAAGACGCCGGCTTACAACCAAGACCAGGAAGAGGAGAGGGAATTCACACAAGCTACATGGGGGAGGGGTATTCTAGAAACCTTTCCGCTTCACGTACCCACAAACGCCCGCAAGAACTAGCTGGTCCTCCTGGACGATACATAGACCTGAAACGGGTCCAGGGGCAAGAACATTGGCTGTGGTGGAGAATATAGGGTGACAAAGAGATGAATAATCATAATTCGAATAAACACTCTCTCGTCTGTGTGTACAGATGCTTCCTCAGTTTGTGTCCCACCAAAAAGTTAGTATATCCAAAAGGGTTGTCTTTGTCAAATCCCCACCCAATAGTTAGATTATCCGTCCACAAAAAAGCCCTCTGTCTTTAAAAGCATATCCAATGTCAATAAAAGTTGTCTTCGAAGCATCTGTATAATTGTCTAGTCCATTTGTTAATCCTGTTGTTAATCAGTGGAGCTTGTCAAGAAACTGTTCGGACAGTAGAGATTTCAGCAAAACTAAGCAGTGAATAAAGACATGTCTGTGTGTAGATGGGATGTCATATTACAGGAAATTTCTTATTTGAAGTTGGGGTTTTTTTGTTTGAGGGAATGGGGTTGGGTTAATTATGCTCCATTTTTAGGTTTAAAATGTGTGACTAAAATTACGTGTAAATAATACCTACTGGAAAGCAGAATTGTCAGTACAGCTCTTCGAAATTGCTGCATAGAATTTATCGTCTAACTTGTTATTAGCAGATATTGAAAGTAAAAATGTTTTCGATGTGGGAAATTGTTTATTCACTGCTAGTGGAATGTACAATTTTGGATATTTACAACAATATAAGAAAAATTGTTTTATTAAAGTCTGCACTGCCGATATTTTTATTTGCCATTTATTAATGTGTAGCATTTGTTCATTTCATGAGGGAGGGTGGATTTGTGGGGTGTGTAGGATATGTGATTCAAGCTTGAAACTTGTAAGCAAGAATGTCGACTTGTGTGACAAAAAAAAAATTGTTGTTGTGCAGTGGCCCGCCAATTCATGCTACGGTAATGCATCAATTTGTTACACACTGTTTTGTTGTTACATCACTGTCCTATCAGTGGAGGCACTGAATCGGGCCTGAGCCTGGAACTGATAATTCTTATAACTGCTGGTTTCTCTCTACAGTGCGTTTTGGACTACTTTGTGATTTCCCAGCGACTTAGAGAAGGAACCTGTGCGACAAGCAACATCAACAGAAAGTCATGGGGAGTGACCACTGTCCCATAAATGCTTGCGCAGTTAAAAATGTGGCTGGACCTCAAGTAACTGGGAGAAAAACTGATCCCAAAAATCATTAAAGACTGAAATTCTCAGTGGGGCCCAGGAGGGAACTGAAATCATCGAATAGAAAGTAGAATGATCTGCAACTGTGGGCAACGAAAAGCAAGAAGATAATTAATACAGGCGTAAAAAGATGGTTTTGTTTATATTGATAGTTTGGTGTTGTTAATTGGCCTGTTACATGAGATACTTGCACCTGGTAGTGGAAATTGCTTGATTTTGCTTATAATTGAACAGTTGTGTGTTAGGTATTATTGTATAACTTAGAACATTGATTAGGAGCTGCTTGCGTTGTAGTAAAATTAAAAATTTGCCCACTACTCACATGAAATGTGGTTGTCTTGAGATTGTAAGAAGTTGAACAAAAATCACGAAGTATTTTTGTGTTTCTACGCCGGCACCAGTAATGTTGAATGGAAATTTGGTTGTATCTGGGTGTAGCTAGAAGAGGCGCACTATGTAGAAAGTTCTCGATCCATGTGCTTTAAACTATTTTTAATCACATAGCAGTTCAAGTAAAAATATATTTGTTATATCCAGCTATATAAAGAACCACATCTGAGACACTTTGAAAAGCAAAGACCATGAGCTTAAGATTGGCTCTGACAAATTCTTCTTTTCAGTAAGACCCCGAAATCAAGCGCATTTTTTGGTATTTGCAAAATTTAAAATCTACCTGGAGTTGATAATGTCATTTTATTTTGAAATCATATGCAAAGTGTGATAATCCCCCAAGTGTGTGCATTTGATTAGCATAAGAAAAAAGCGATTGTGCCATCTAAACTTTACATTTACGTACTTGGTATAGAGTATGATAGTTACTGAGTATATTAAAATCAAGTTGAAATTTGTAAAATGAACTAATTGATAATACCAATGTCATAATTATTGTCAACCGCTTTGTATTAGTTCCCTGATGTTTTATAATATTTTCTTAAGGTAGCAACTCAGCTACATCGACTAAAGCTTAATTGCTCTCTTTATACCAATACATTGTTTCCGTTCCGTAAAGATTTTCGACCGCACGTAGATGTATTCGCCAAACAATTAACGTCAACTAAGATGGCGATTTAAATAGTTTGTGAAAGAGCATTTTTTAAATCAATTTACGTCATAAGTAACTTTCATAGCCAGTAGGTAAAGAATCGGGTTTGGGTAACACCGCAAAAGGTCCCAGTTCTAAAATGTCCATGCCCAGTGTACTTTTGTTTCATATTTACTTTAAATAGGGTCGGGCGAGAAAATTTTGGAAAAACTGTCTCTGCATTTTTGTAATGCAAAAAATGTTTCATATTTTCCCATCCATAGTTTTCACAATGTATGAGTTCTTTATCAGATTATTAGGGCACCGTCACGATATTCGACTACTTCGACATAGTCTTGTTTGTCGAAATGGCAATCGACGTTCCGAACCACACAATATATTGAATAGTCGAATAGTCCAGTAAGAATTTTTAGATAAAACCTGCAATATATTATATTAACATTTCGCGGTGTATGGTCGATCCGTCTTCACTCTCCTATAAATTGTCCAAGGAGAACCTAATTTTGCCACGAAGTCTTCCGCTAATTGGGCCATTCAGTTCAATCAATCAAAGCCAATTTCGAGTATCATCGGTCTAGCCCGGTTTAAGAACTTAATCCGAAATCAAAACTACAGACGAACCAATCCTGCAGACACTACCATGCGTGGGAGAATACTGATATCCATTAAACAAAATAAATAACGTAATATTGAGAGATAAAGAACTGAGGCCTGTACCAACCAGTGTGTATACCTCCTGCACAAGCAGGAACGATGTAAAAATAATTTGATGAACTGTGAAAAGATTTTCCCTAATGCCCATGGGAAATCTGCGGTGGTACCAATCACAAAAATGCAAATGATTTCATCCATATCTAACTCGTTGAAAATCAGAAACAGTAGTTGAGTTTGCATTGCAAACCTACCTTTCTTTAAATAATTCGGTACTGAACCTATGTAATTACCCTCTGACGCCGCGACTGTGCTAACTAAATTATGGGGAATATTCTGCTATATCTAAGACACGTGAGAGCTATGTCGAGCGAAGAGTGAAATAAATATAAAAGCGCGAGAAAATACCGGAATGGAATTTAATTATGAATAAACACTCTATTTTACTAAGACACCCGAAGAATATGGGCAGACTCCGAGAGCTTTAATCCTAGTTGAATATAATAATGGATACGATCAAAAAACCAACTCGAACTAGAGCCAAATCTTACAGTAATTTATATATTAGGGTAATAGGCAGATTATAAGCCAACAACGAGTCTCTCATCCCAAACAACAATATCAAAAAACGAAGGTAGGAGAAGTACAAGACGAGAGAAGCACGAGAATGGTGTGTATATGAAGCACAATAAAGTGTCAGAAAATCATGATTTTACCTGAGAACTTGACGGTCGAGTATCTGGAAAACAGGAGAACAAGAAAAAGAACCGAGACGGCAGTGCGATAATCACCTATATGTATCCCTCCTAGTGCTGGTAAACTATTTCAGCGTCAGTAGGACCGGACCCTAGAGAGAGAGATATGGGATGCCTAACAGACAAATCAACTTAATGATTAAAGGAATAGTCTCTTCTTTTGAGCAAATAAGTATCAATAATAAAGGCTCCTTCATTATATAAATGACAAGAGCGTGCTCATTACACTCAATGGTTAAGTATTCAATGACGGATAATGTTGCATTCTAGAACAAGAGCTTATTTAAAATAATGCACAGACTATTACTATCGCACCAGCTAAATGCATAACATGCATAATAGGTTCTAGAAAGTTGAGGGGGACTAACTCTTCCAACCATATATAGACTAAGGAGCCCCACATCTCACACAATGATCTATCCCTTACGAAAACACAGATGAGGTAATTATCATATAGCATTTTATTCTGATCTGCGCGTTGTAATACCCTTCAATGTATGGGGAGTCTTGCATTAAACTTACACTATAAAAACTGAGTAAAGGGCGATTAAAATTATCCTGTGTATATATGCACAACTTATCCACGCCATTATTGTGGACATGAGTCGTTAGAGGTTTTGTTGGTAGAAAATAAATCATGATGTATAGAGTATACATATAAGAATGAAAGATAAAATGAACCCCTGACCAAGACTTTTTGTATGATTAGAGAGAACACACGGGAACGCCCCGAAAAAACATATTAATCAGACATGCTTCTCTCTGATCGAAACATGTAATGTAGGCGAGAAAAGAAATGCAAAGAGAGATGATGATGAGTATGAGACAAAGTAGTAAGATGAAGAGCGAGAGACGAGCACCACGAGAAAGATAGAGAGAAGAGAGATATGGATGCAAAGAGGAGTGGACGTAGAAAGAATGTTATGAACACAGAGAGAGACTCATTCACGAGAGATCGTCAAATTTAGTTGTCTAATCGGAATAACGTTCTGATAGCCAATCGAAGATACACCCATTTTCACGAATCAAATCGATCAACACTACCCGTTGGGTGTATATCTCCGCGAATAATTATAACATGTGAGAAACAGGTGGATAAATATGAAATTTGAAGTACAAACATATCGAGGATTTTTAATCTCTAAAAATGATTATTCAACAGGAGCAGGAAATATTGAACAATAAGTAAAATTGCACTGGATTGGGCACTTGACTCGACCTGCGGTTTACCAACGATTCTTTACCTACCTGAGCTATGAAGTTACATGACGGAAATTTGATCGAAACAAAGCTATTCACAAACTAATTTAAATCGCCATCTTGTGACCGTTGTGTTATCAAAAGAAGAGCATAAGCTTTAGTGTAGTGGGCTAACCTAAAGAAATATATAAACACAGGAAATAAAAGCTGCAATTCCTATGACATGTTAATAAATAGTTTCATTAAAAAATTTCCTTGGATTTATAACAAAATATTATTACCAAAACGTAAATGTAATAGAACAATCGCTCATGCTAATCAATTGCACACACTGGGGATCCTTCATATGATTTCAAAAAATGAACATATCACTCCAGGTGTTTTAAATTTTCAAAATACAAAAAATGGTTGAAGTCTATGAAGAAGAATTTGTC
>CAJDSM010061308.1:0-10697 GCA_903981925.1 Ostrea lurida | reverse complement strand
ACAACCTGTTCTGGTTTCATAGCATATTTCATATATAGATTCATGGGATAAATTTTCAAAAATGGACGCGAATCTTTGAAAATCCACATTTCTCAAGCAATTTTCGATCAACTGTTAGTCGCCGTTCACTGTCAAGCCACGTCAAGCGAAAGTTATTTTTTGCAGGCACTGCAATCTCGGAAAGAGATCTTCTTCACGCATGTCATCTCGGAAACTGTCCCTTGCGTCCAAAATATTTTATATCGCTTAAACACTATAAACGGCCCCAATATTAAAATGTTTTCCCGACTGTTTAATGGAATTCATGGGTTTCTTTGGGTGTTTTTCGATATCTACACCAAATTTTATCGCTGCTCATCTGCTCCGCCTTTTCCCGGAACACCGTAATTTTTTTCGAAACAAGTGACGAAACTGTCTAAATAGATCCAAACCTCGATTCTTCTGCTATCTCGATAACTGTTTGAACGTTCAATATTTTTGGCAGATTTGATATTGCCAACTCTTGGAAACACCAATGATGTAAAGATCATCTCAATTTCGCGGAACTGTTACAAAATACAAATGAACTATATGAAAAACATAAACAACCTTTTTCATTAAAAATTTGCTGTGCTCCGGGTCACAATCCCACGTCTAAAGTAACGAAAGTCAAACTTTAATTATACATAAAAAATCGGAACAAAATTTTACATTGTTAATAATTCACATAAAGTAAAGGATTATAATATGCTAAAAATAAATACCTGAGGTTGTAGACATTTTTGATCACTGGTTAAAACGACTTACGAAATGTGCGTGTTGGGTTAAATGGTGACTACGTTGCGAAAGTTAATTGTCTTTAGCGTTTGACGTTGGATAACGTCAAGGATTTTCATTTTACTGCTCCGGGTATGAGTTTGTGTCTTTTTTGTATTTGATAGAATTATAACTAAATGTGCTTTGTTTGTAATGAAAATTTGCATTTCAATAAGGTGAAACATGAATTTAACGAAAATGTTAGTTTCGTATACTTTATCAAGGTTTGTCAGTTTTTATCAAGGTTGTCCACGAACTTTACGGACAACCCTCGTATAATATTAGAAATTCTGTTGATAAAATTTACTCAAGAAATCGCATGGACGCAAAGGTTGAATGATTCTCAAAATTTAAATGTTGACCGTTTATTATGAAGAAAATCGAAAATTGCGAAGAATATTCTGAACTACATGCAGACAGCGTTAGCAAACTAAATGACAAGGTGGAGATAGCGGACAGTGACCAATTTCATAAATCTTTTAAGGAATACGAATTTTAAATGAATTAGGCAAACACAGACGCCTGGGTATACCAGAGGTGGGATCGGATTCTTAGGAGGAGTAAGTATCCCCTGTCTACCGGGTAAATGGTAACCCGTTGTCAAAATCAGTGTATAAAGAGCGGTTATTAAAATATGTCAGAATATTACATATTACAAACAATCCAACGATTTATTAATCTGTTGAAACAATAACAAACGTGGAAAACATGGCCGTTAAGTTCAAAATTCTATATCCAATTGCTTCATTGTAATTGAAAAGCAATACCAAAAATTTTAATTTCCTCTCTAAACGAGGATTCGAAATGAATGATCAAGGAACACAATATGATTGTCATTTCATAAGAAAAATGTTCAAGTGAATCCGTACATATGACCAATTAAATGTGGTTTCAATGAAAATACATGTACTGAAAAATGCATGTTTACATGTATGTTAATATGTATGCATTCGGTAACACCACTGAAAGGGTTTACAAATGATTCTTAATTTGCGATGATAGACCGTCATAAAAATAAATCTATTCATTTTAATTTAAAAGATTAGTCTATTCACAAAAAAGCGAGGCTTTCAGCTCTGATAAGGAACACATCCCACAATGATCGCCTATCTCGATGTGTCTGATCAACTTAACACTCGTGTGGTCAACGAAATTCCATTGGTAGATATTGGCTAGAATTTTCCATTCGTTAAGACATCTTTGAATTCTGTTGAATAGAATATGTTGGGGAAAAGAATAGATATATGTGTCATTATACATAATGCACACTAACTATTAATTTCTTACATGCTCAGAATCTTGTATTTCATATTTTAATATAAAGCTAATTCATTTACCATCAAAACTTATGACACCGTCGCCATTTTTGTCAGCCTCTCGGATCATGTCCTTGGCTTCTTCGTCAGGCATTTCACATCCCATGGAACGAAGTACAGTCATCAGTTCCTTTTTTGTTATAGAGCCATCACCATCCAAATCAAACTCATTGAATTTGGCACGTAACATTTCGTCTTCAAAATCAATCTCAACCCTCCTACCGGCTACGAGTTTTTCCAGTTCAGGGAACGTGATATATCCTTCACCTGTAAAGAAAATGATATGTTGTTTCCATCCCCCTCATTATATCACAGGTAATTAAGTTTCCCGTATAATATCACATGTAAGTGCGAGACATTACTTGTGGGAGGAAAAATGATAAGCCGATTGCCCAGTTTTAGTAAACCCAGCTAACCTATTGCTATTGGTTAGTGTCCGTTGTCGTTGATCGTTTGTTACATGCAACAATTAAACATTTTAAATTGCTCTTGATAACTATACACTTTCAGTTCTTTTCAAATTTGGTATGAATCATGTTTGGGACAAAGGGAAGATAAGTTGTAAATTGATGGACTCCTCTAATCCCCTTCCTCCTATGGGCGGGGCATAAACTGACAAAATTTGACATTTTTTAAAAGTCTTCTCCATGATCGGATATCTATAAGAAAATTAAATAAATTGTCATGTAGAAGAGGAAGGTTTGTACCAGAATTATAAATTTCATGATTCCCGGGGTTGAGGTCTGATTCCTGGGAGGAACCAAACTTGGTACATAGTGTTTAGATTGACATTATATCGGTAACTACATGTAGAAAGAGCAAGTAGTCTGTTACCAAAATTGTCAAATTAATGATCCCAGGCGTAGGGGTTTGGTACCTGGGTGGGACTAAAATAGTCAGTGATTAAATTTCACATTTTAACTACATGTAATTCATAATTTCTTTTCAAATTTGGTATTAGGAATCTTTTGGGACAAGGGGGTAATATAATGAAAATTTTAGAACTCCTGCATCTCCGTGGCTTTGGAAATGTAAAAAGCAACCAAAAATTTATTCATTTTCAACAGTCATCTCTACAGCCGCACATCTGTAAGGAAAACTAAATGATATAGAACAGGAAGACCTCTACCACAATTTGTAAATTTCATGATCCCGGGGTAGAGCAAAGTAAATACATATAATGCAGATATGTAAACATTTAAATACTATCCTCTTAACTGACATTGATTTTAAATTGAACCTAAATGGTTATTTCGTTGGAGCAGATAGTCACAAAGGCAAAATTCATGATCCCAGGGGCATGGGTTTTAGCTTCAGGGTGAGGCCAAAATTATATTTTTTCATTCAAAAGACTTCTTTAAGTTTGGTGACAAGTTTTAAGAAATTAATGACAATTTGGATATTAACCAAAAAAAGGATGTTCCAAAATTGCGAATTTATGGTGTAAATGTTACACGTACGTATATTATGTAAAGTCTTCCATCAATATAGCACTTTCGAGGGCAATTGTAGTGATCTTTTAACTAATACTCAGATCATCAATAAGGCCTGTGGGGCTCTTGTTTTGTCTATCAAATCTTAATCTTTTATAGCCATTTTTAAGTATTATATTTTTAAAACTGTGTTTCTGTCATTAATTTAATACTGAAATGCTTTATATTTTCTATGAATCATATATCATCTTATATAAAAACATACTGTCAAAGGCAATAACGCATGTGCTGGTATATTCTATATTGTATGACTAATATACCCAATATCCGCAGTTAGGGGTTAGTTGTGAAGATTTTGCAAATCCACTCAACTGATGGACTCTTGACCCCACCTGCTGCCACTAGTAAGTTTTTGTGTAAATACTGTACACCTATCATAAGTTTTTTGATAACATGCCTTTAGGGATACATCATTTATGTGATGCACTATTTGTGCATTAAGGTTGCTCAGTTTTGTTTACCATGGTGGATGTATTTTCCTTCTTTGTATTTTTGAGCATTATTTTTCTTGTACTTTATTTGTGATATGTCAAAGTGCATTCACAGAGGTAATTTTCCCTTGTTGAACCAATTACACTGTACATGCTAATGTACAAACTCTGTTACTGGGAAATCCAATTTTGACTATATGCTGCCCCACTGAATTGTTAATTTTACGAAAGGCCTCTTGTAAGTGCCCCCTAAAGTAGTTATATGTAAAGACAAAGATAACGAACAGTGAACAATATCGTAAGTCCCAAATAGAATACAAAAACAAGAGTTGGACAAACACGGACCCCTGGACACACCAGAGGTGAGATCAGGTGCTTAGGAGGAGTAAACATCCACTGTTGACCGGTCCCACCCGCCGTGATATATGATATTTGATCAGAATATTGTTATATTTTGATCAATAAATTTTCTTTCAACATACATTTTGGTTTGTTTACATTTGATGGGTAGGTGATGGAAAGAGGAGGCATAAATATTTATTAAGTTGTAGTTTTAAATTGTACTGTACGGTTTCCAAAAACACCAAACTATATGTTAAGTCTCGATTGAAATATAATTTTCCATAAGAATTAGTTAGAAACGTACAACTTCCATATCTTTCCAGGGGCATAGGATGTTGACCTTGAATCATTGGAAGCCTACTAGGGTCTCTAAACCCAACCTAACACAGGAACCCACATCAAATGAAACAGAATACAAAGTTGAGAGCTAAAGTTATTCGTAAATGGATTATATATGTACATGTATTTACAAACATACAAATCATAGAAATGCATGTTTAAAGATCTTACGATCAGTGTCCATTGTTCTGAAGGCCCTTTCGATCTCTTTCAGGGTTTGGTTGACACCCATTTTCCTGGATGCCCGAGCTAACTCGTACGTGGACACCTTTCCGTCTCCATTCTCATCGAAAGCCTTGAATATCTTCATTAATTCTACAATGAAAGTCTCCTCAGTGTAGATTTGATGCATTCAACCAAAAATAATATAAAAATATTCTTTTCCACGGAGGTAAACTGTAGTGTAGCAACCCAAACTGACGCAGCCAGTTTGATTAATGTGGTACATGTAATTCCGCCATTTGTAACTTGCTCTCTATATACATGTACGTACATGTAGTACTAGTGTTTGATGAAAGGTAACAATAAAGCGGAATGATATATTCTTCGATTTATCACAACATGTAAATTCAACGGATATTACATTTTTATAAAAATGTACAACATATACTATTCGCTACAATCACAGTCGGCAGATATCAATTATACTATTCGGTGGGTTTTTATCCCCAGAGGTCAATAGATTTTAACAGTTGTGTTGTTGCTGCTAATTCTGCAACTGCACGATGTGATCCTCGTGTTTAGAGGTTTTAAATGATATCCAAATCATTTTAACATGTGCACGTATTCCATTTACATTATTTTATTTTTCTGATTTTTTTTTACATATTCTGATCAACACAATGTAAAGCAAAGTAACGAACAGTGATCAATCTCGAAGTCCTAAATAGAATACAGAAACAAGAGTGGGGCAATCATGGACCCCTGGACACACAGAGGTGGGATCAGGTGCCTAGGAGGAGTAAGCATCCCCTTGACCGGTACACCCGCCGTGCCCTATCAAGTTAAGCATAGACTATGCGGTAGTATCAAATATCGAGTGTGTGTGAGTACATTTTTCCGAGTCAAATTCAGTGCTCAAAAACGCAATAGTAAAATATATCTCGCTAGGGTAGTATAGTTTTTACCATTGTGTACAGCAGGACAAAGTTTTCACTATGTTACATGTACGTAAATCAAGATTTTACTATAATTTACATGGAATCTTTAATTCAATGTTAATTTTTCATATTCTGAATTATAAAGATATCACAAAATAAACTGTTTTCTCACTCAAATACTTACATGTAAGAACATCAAAAATGTTTCCAATATATTATTATAAAAGCCTATGATACATTGTACAGTTAACTAAATTAGCAAACCATTACACAGTAAATGACGTTTTTTAAAGTAGCATAATCTGTATCTTTTGAATTTTATTACACTGTGATTTCTTTAAGGAAATCAAATATATAAACGGTAAAAATGTGAACCGCGAAATCTGCCCGGTCAAAATGTAAACAAGTCAAAAAAAGACTACGTGTGTACAACGTGGCAGTTCTATAAATGGAAAGAGGAAACACATAATCACGTGATCTCCTTATATGGAAGTAGAATTCAAAATCACGCTTGAAGTGTTCGTAGTAAATAGCTTATATTGGACGTATTTCTGAACTGTAATTCAAAAATATATATTAGATACTTATGACATGTTATTAAATACGTATGCTATTGTTAACAAAGAGGAAAAAGCCATGTGTATACATCGCAAAACAATAATACAGAACTGCGCATGCCTACATCCCAGCGACCGTTGTTATTTTTCATAGGTTGGTAATACTTAGATAAATAATTAGAAACAATTGTTTTATTCTTGTGTATCTTTTTACTTTCAATGTTGTAATTACGTATGAAAGCATAACTTTATTAGATGTATACATGAAAAAAAAAGCTGAAAGATTTAATTTTTCGTAAAAATACAGATTATGCTACTTTAAGGTCAATACTAATATTCCTTCGGGATTATTCTCTACCTGAGAAATACAATATTTAATTTGCCTGGAGGGCGAGGTTATTATGATTGTTTTTTTAGGGTAGCTTATGCATCGTATTATTCTTAAAATGTCCATAATTCTTTTATCATATGATGGAGTAAGTCAAAATATAGAAAGTGGCTGCGAGGTCTAACTTTATGATACCGTGGTAGACATTCTTTATTCACGGCTAGCCACTGTATCCAATCGGAAGTGAATGCAGACGCGAGTTTTTATTGCACAACCAAAAATGATAAACCAGTCCAAATCATTTGGGAATTCCCAATTTATATTTGGTCGGATATTAGAAAAAATACTAGAAAAAACAAATGGTATATTCATTTCGAAGGTATGCGGATGTGAAAATGACGTATTTTTTTGGTTAAGAAACAATGCAAAATAACAGAATTGATAAACAGGAATATGAATTATAGTTTTAATGAAATATGAGTGATGAACCTGACCTCGTGCATGCGGTCTGTCACGTCGATTTAAATGGTATTGTCACTGACTTAGTGTTTTAATTAAAGTTAACCATGTCAAACCTTTTACAAGGATACACTACACTTAAGCCCATCTGAATTTCAAATGAGATTAAAATGATTCCATTTTGGATTTTTAAAAGGCTTTAAGATAATTCTGTTTCTGTTCCATTGTTTATAATCATAACTTGATTTACAAAATGATAATCATACCTTGATTTACAAAATGAAGTCCGTTAGCATCTATATTCAGCCAAATAGTACAGTACTACAAGGTTTATACATGTACATGTATCTCTACTCGAACGAACTAGTATNACATCTATATTCAGCTACATGTAAATAGTACAGTACTATAAGGTTTATACATGTATCTCTACTCGAACGAACTAGTATAATTCACGATACTGCCTTCTGGAATCATGCACTGTAAATTTCCTAATCTATTTCCAGGATGGGTGTTCACAAAATAAACAGCAGCATAACGTAATAAAACAATTTCACCATATATCATGAATGGTGGTGGGTTTTCTCTCTCTCAATAAATCTGTACTATGGATAAATAGTAAAAATTCTACAAAAAATCAGTTCAATTAATCCCTCTGCCGGTAATTTTGAAAACATCTATAATAACAATTTCATTACCTGATCGTTTTTCTTTTGGCAAATGATTCTGTTTGACAGAAACTCCAACATCCATGATCAGTCTTCGGTTTCCGATTTAATTTTCTGACAACACGTACCATTAATTAAACCCCAAAATTCAAAACGTCACTCCCGTAATAGGTACTTGTTTTATATCGATCGGTAGTGATCAGATGGCTATCTGTCCTGATTGACAGTTACGGGGAGGACTCAAAGAAAATAATGCTACTAAAAGGTAGTTACAAAACACTTAGCCCATATGACGTAAAATGAAATCCGAGTCCATTATTTAAAGAAGATTTGTAAGATTTTGGGATCGAGATCGGATGTACTGATAACAAAACAAATCGGTATTTATCAATAAAACAACTGAATTGCTAACCTCTAGACGCCCAATTAAAAATAGCATGGCATTTTGGCTGGTATCACATTGCAGCTGATTAATAATGCAGTACACTGCATAAAATATTTGAAGGTCATCATTAACGCTTCATGAAACCCGTTTAAAAAAAATAATTTAAATCAAATCTGCTTCATCTCTTTGAATACGGTTATGTAAACAGACTAGTATTGAGAATAATTGTATAAAACCTTTCACTTCTTTATCATTATTATTAATAACTTCTTCATCATTATTATTTAAACTTCTATATTATTATCATTAAAACTTGCTTTATACGTTTTTATTATAAACATATCATAAGGATGCTTACTCCTCCATAATGGACACCTGATCCTGTTCTTCGTTTGTCAAGGAAGGTCCGGTCCCTACACTATATTTTTTTGCTGGGGGGGCCGGCGACTTTGATGTACCGATTTAACAAGCATTGTTACTATCCTCATTTTACTATCAAACCTACCTTGAACAAATGAAACCACCTGAATTGACTCTGATATTTCCACTGATTCAACTAGTCCTATGTATCACCTAATGCATTTTTTGCAACAAAACAACACTCATAGATATTTTCAGGCGCGGATTCAAAAACGCGTATCGGCCGTACATGTACCCCCCCCCTACCTAAATATAAAGAAAACATAAAAGAGGGCGTGGAAGGCGCAACGTCCCCACATAAATTTTCAAAAGATTAGGGTACTAACTGGATCTACTATTATTTTAACACATATGGCAAATATCTCGGTCAATAATTTCATACTGCCTGTCACTTACCACAGGAAACCTGTAATTTGGTCTATAATAATATTAAGGGTCTATACTATACCACCTTCCCTATTAAAAAACACAAGGAATGAAAAACGGATTTTCCCCTTCAAAACATCGTTTCAAAATAGCTCTCGAATTATCTTATTCACCCACCGAAATAGCTTCCTGGTTCAGTAAATCCACTTTCTATTGTATCGATCCACCTATAAAATATATCCTCATCGAGCTATAAATCGATAATTCGGTGGTTTCGAGACACTTTTTACATTCAAACACATGACCAGATAACTCAACTTCCGGTAGCATATACTTTCTTTTATCATTCATCGAATAAAATCATTAAACCGTTTTTTCGCGTTAGCAAATCTATATTTGATAAAATCAATATCACAATATTTAAAAGAAATAAACAATTATCAATATTCAAATATGAAAGTCGAGTTTCAAAGTGATGAGTTATCTGTTACTTGGATACTGAAGTTGACCGTTAGTCATGAACTGCTGTGTTGTAATGTAAAAAGTGTCCTCGAAACCATCCGAATTATCGATTTATCAGCGTCGATGTAAATATTTTATAGGTGACGATCATAGAAGAAGTGGATTACTGAACCAGGAAGCATTTCGAGGTGGGTGACAATAAAGCATAAATTCGAGAGCTATTTTGAAACGATGATTTTGAGGGAAAATCCTTTCATTCCTTGGTTTTTTTTAAATAGGTGTATGAGTAATTATACCCTAATATCACATTATCAGACCAAATTACCGGTCCCTGTGCATTAGCTTGTAAGAAACAATGGCTTACACCAGTGGGTGCACTGGGTCCCGCACCCCCCATTTAAACTGAAGATGCTAAAATCCTTCGTCCTTCTGGGGGCTGGCCCCCTGACCGGCCCCCTAATACCAGAAGCCCTAATTCTATCGTTCTTCTAGTTGCGATAACACTCCCCTAGACGCAAATGACAAAGCTAAAATTTCTCGACTATCCGGGGGGCTCTCGCTCCCTGGACCCCCTTACCTAGAGCATTATTCATGCCTGACTATGCAGCTTTACAATCATACCTATAGTCTTGGTGTGCATCCCCCCATACCACCACAATGAAATTCTGGGTTACAGCTCCTGGAGAGGGTGTAACTTCACCTTACATTGTGTAGGAGTCTATTATATGGTTTTAATTTTACTCCACTAAATTCACTAATAATTCAGGATCTTCCGGGCTCCCCTTCTTGGACTCCCAATACCAAGCATTGCCCTGATCTCCACTGGCCTTTAAGCGCCCCCCATACCCCTGCCTCTGAAAAAAAAATTCCACGCCCCCCCCCCCCTAATCCATGAAATTTCGCTTGATCCCCCCTGTAATTCTACTTCCTGAACCCCCCGCTGCAATCGCTGGTTCCAAACATTATCCTGCAAAAGTGGAGTGTCGCCGCTCCCATCGATCTTTGCTTCAAACTCCTTGCTTTCCGCAAAGGACTCCTTGTGGTATGAATGTTTTCCATGTGAATCCATTTTTGCCTTAAATTTTGCCCAGCTATTGAATGGAGAATTGACTAATTGATGCGGTTGTTGTCTGTTCCTTGCAAATAACGCACAGTGTATATATACAAAATACTATCTAATTTGTCACTGTAAACCAGCCAGGGATATATGCCGTATTAAAATCTCTGCTGCATTTC
>CAJDSM010061296.1:0-13911 GCA_903981925.1 Ostrea lurida | reverse complement strand
CAATAGAGCAACAATAAGCAACAATCAAATACCAATAAGCAACGATATTTAACTATTTACAGCTATTTACATGTCATTAGAGGATAGGAATGTATAAATATAAAAAAATCTAGCGATTTGTGTAAATTTGTAACCAGCTAACCGTGGAATTTTCAACATTGCCGGCCGACCTTGAGCTGGCTTACGTATCGATCGGGGGGTGCAAGCACACGTACAGTTAGTTTCGGCCTTTTATACGCCCGTCAAAGACGGGCCGTATTATGGTATAGCGTCGTCGTCGTCCGTCCGTCCGTCCGTCTGTCGGGCTCTGTAGGCTGAAACTAAGTGCCAGGATTCTTACAACTTGGTACCATTGATCACCATGATAAGAGGAAGATCCCTATTGTTTTTTCAAGTCGTAGGTCAAAGGTCAAGGTCGTAGTGTCACTTTGTAGGAAAACGTTGTAGGCAGGATACAGACCGAACCGTAACCTGCAGGATCTTACGATTACCATGATGAGAGGAAGATGCCTATTGTTTTTCAAGGTCGTAGGTCAAAGGTCAAGGGTCGTAGTGTCACTTTGTAGGAAACACGTTGTAGGCGGATACAGACCGAACCATAAGCTGCAGGATCTTACAACTTGGTACAATTGATCACCATGATGAAAAGAAGACACCTATTGTTTTTCAAGGTCAAAGGTCAAGGTCATAGTGTCACAACAGTAGGAAAACGTTGTAGCAGGATACAGACTGAACCGTAAGCTCCAGGATCATACAACTTAATTGGTACAATTGATCACCATGATAAGAGGATTAATTAAGATGCCTATTTTTTCTCAAGGTCGGAGGTCAAAGGTCAAGGTCGTAGTGTCACTTAGTAGGAACTGTAAGTTTCCAGGATCTTACAACTTGGTACAATTGATCACCATGATGAGAGGAAGATGCCTATTGTTTTTTCAAGGTCAAAGGTCAAGATCAGCTTTAAGAAAACCTTGTAAGCATAACAGAAATCAAACTGTATTTGGGCTAGGACCATCAGACTTGGTACCTATGCACCTTATGCCAATTGAAGGATGCATATTGTTTCCTCAATAGCATGATAATGAATTAGCATTTAAGGACAGTACTAACTCTGCTGAAATATGAACCCCACTGAAATCTGTACGGGCGCTATTATGCCACGTTGGCGTTGCCTTGTTCAAAGTCGGTTCCTTCTTCGCTCGCCTTAAATGTTTTAATTATCAAATTAATAAATGTTTATTTAATGTACTCTGTTGTTGTTTTTGTTGCAATTGAAGCTCTTTGTGCGATAAACCCGGCTGTTAAAATGCACCGTAAGTTAATTATCAAACGCACAAAAATGTAAAAATCGTAAACACTAAAAAGCGCGGCACATCAAAGACAAAGAATACGCATCTTTCAAAATGCACACTAAAATGAAGGGGGTATGAAAGACGATGTTACTCCAAAGATCATAATCATCGTAATTCAAAATAATAAAGTTGTATTTGAAAGTGTATGAAATACCTTTCCAGCAGTATATAACATTTATCGTTTAGTGAAACTCAAACATAATTCACAACATCGATGATAATAACAATGTCTTTTTTTTTACACACACGAAATTCTCAGATAGGGGATAGCATGCCCATTAATCAATGTGTTAATTATGCTGTTTATTTGGAATATTTGAAATGTCAACGGTATGGATATAAGAACATGCCTTGTCGGACGTGACTGCAACAACCTTTTCTTTTTCTAAACCCAACGACTCTCGAAAGTCGAGGTGACCCGAAAATACCCTAATCTTGCCCCTGGCTAAACCGTGCTAAACACCTGGTAAATGCTTTTAATATCACACATTCGTTACTTATTGACTTTAAGCAGTCTTATTGTAATACTTAGACTTGCTTATTGTCTTTTAGTAGTCTTATCGTTACTTATTGTTACTTATTGTTGCTTATTGTCTTTTAGTAGATCTCTCTATAAATTCATCCCGGGAAATTCATCACTATTACTATTAGGTTGTTACTGACTGTCTACAGAAATATGTCGAGTTGATCAAGTCCATAGAAGGCGAGGCGAAGCCGAGTCTTCTATGGACTTGAACAACCCGACATATTTCTGTAGACAGTCAGTAACAAACCTAATAAGTGTTTTGTTTTGTCGAGGACCAAAATATAGACAGCACAGTAGGCGAAAAGTTAGCTTAGTAATAAACAAGAGGCCACAGGCCTTGACGGTCACCTGAGTATCATAGCCAACACAGGGAGTCTCATATTTGCATTTCTAAGTCTAAATACGAGTCTTTTATTTACATGTAACATCTTTCAAAAATGCATATGGTTGAATTCCTATTCATATACACAAGAAGATTATCATTTCAATCTCACAAGATTGTTCAAGAATTTTAAATGAAAACCACTACTTTAATGTCCAGTGAGCTTGACCTTTGGACCCAAAATTCGATAAAGAACATCTTCGTCTCATGAGTAGTATATATATGTATGATATAGTGACTCTAGGTGGAAAGGATAATGCTCTAGAACCCGGAAAACCATATTGCTACTTTGATGTCAAGTGCACTTGACCTTTAACCTTTTGACCCCAAATTCAAAAGGGAACATATTCATCCTATGAGTACTCCATATGTATGATACAGTGACTCTAGGCAGAAATGGATAATGCTCTTAAGCCCAGACACAATATCGTTACTTCGATGTCCAGTGTGCTTGAGCTTTGCCCTTTTGACCCAAATTCAATAGGAAACACCTTTGTCCCATGGGTAGACCATATGTACGATATAGCAAGGCTAACAATAAAAGTCTGGGAACTATTCTGTTTCAGACGGATGGACAGACAACCCGATTCCAGTAACAACCCCTCCCCTCCCAACTTGTTGCAGGGGGTATAATTATAATAAAACGCTCCCTGCTCATTCTATATATTTCATTTAGTTTCACATTAATATAAATAGCATTGAAAAGATGCTTTTCAAACGTTTTACATAATATAAAACACTATGTACCAAGTTTGGTCCCCCACCCCCAGGAGTCAGAACCCCTACCCCAGGGATCACCAAATTTACAATTTTGGTAAAGGCCTTCCTGTTCTACATCACTATGCATTTGGTTTCTCTCAGACATGTGCAGTTGTAGAGAAGAAGATTTTTGAAAATTGGTCACTTTTGGGCAGTTTTTTGCCCCGCCCCCAAGGCCTCAGGGGTGCAAGAGACCAGAAATTTACAATTTATGTGCTCCTTGTCCCAAAGATGCTTCTACCAAATTTGAAAAGAATTGGACTGGTGGTTATCAAGAAGAAGTTAAAAATGTTTAATTGTTAACAGACATTATGTACCAAATTTGGCCCCGCCCTGGGGTCAGAACCCTCCCCAGGGACCACCAAATTTACAATTTTGGTAAAGGCCTTTCTGCTCTGCATCACTATGCATTTGGTTTCTCTCAGACATGTGTGGTTGTAAAGAAGATTTTGAAAATCGGTCACTTTTGGGCAGTTTTTGCCCCACCCCAAGGCCCCGGGTGCAAGAAGACCTGAAATTTACAATTTATGTGCTCCTTGTCCCAAGATGCTTCATAACCAAATTTGAAAAGAATTGGACTGGGTGGTATCAAGAAGAAGTTAAAAATGTTCAATGTTAACAGAGATGTACCAAATTTGGCCCCGCCCTGGGGTCAGAACCCCTACCCCGGGGATCACCAAATTTACATTTTGGTAAAGGCCTTCCTGCTCTACATCACTATGCATTTGGTTTCTCTCAGACATGTGCGGTTGTTAAGAAGATTTTTGAATATGGTCACTTTTGGGCAATTTTTGTCCGCCCCCAAGGCCCCAGGGGTGCAAGAGACCTGAAATTTACAATTTAGGTGCCCCTTGTCCAAAGATGCTTCATACCAAATTTGAAAGAATTGGGCTGGTGGTTATCAAGAAGAAGTTAAAAATGTCAATTGTTAACGGACGACGCACGACGACGGACGAAGACCAATTGCAATAAGTCACCTGAGTTTACTCAGGTGACCTAAAAAACGTAACGTCCGCCATGTTGCCGTCTATATTTTGCTACTCGCCGTCTAAGAAATTTAGACGGTAATCACGTGACGCGTTTCCACCAATGACAGAAGGCGACATTTTAGTCCGAGGCAAAACAAATGTATATGACCACCCTGTCACACACTACAAGGTTATTGAAAGTGGAAATTGGATACAGTTGCTTGATTGATGAGAGCAATTTATATTCAAATTAATGCGCGCAATAATTCAGAATTGAAGATATCATTAATTAATTAAAGAGATATATGATCAGATATCGAATTGAATTATTGTTAAATGAATTAAAGATATCTTTAAATAACCAAAGTTTGAGTTTATGTTAATTTGGCGCTCAATAAAGCAATGCCGAGGATAAATTTTGACTTTTGAGTTGATTTTTCAATCACGTACAACAACGACACCAACAATGTCAACTCAAAGATAACTCACGACCAAATGCATGTTTCAAAGGTTCTTCCCCAAATGCATGTAGATGCTCTTGAGCATACTGCTTGTCAGCTCATTCTGATCATAGATATCATAAAAGTCTGTCTCAGCATCTTCCAACTAAAATATTCACATATCCGATGTTTCTGCCTTCCAATATATCTAAAATACAAAATTGTAACGATGGTCAATTCCCCAAATCAATTGATGCTTTCGCAAGCTCGGTCCGTGTACGCGCCAAACAAAACTCGGTCGTCATATTTTCCATACAAAGTCTATAACCTATAAATATTGACCGGCAGCGAGATTTTTCCCACCTTGATTGTGACCAGAAGATTGATTTATTGTGACGTAATAAAAACGCTGCGACTACAAAGCAAACTTGACGTCACAATCAAAAAACAAGATAACGTTTTTGAAAGCAATCATGGCAAGATTCTCTAGATAGCATTACCGATACCGATAGTGGACAACGAAATAGCAAGAGCATGACCCATGTTATCTCGATGTTAACTTATAAAAATTGTTTTCGGAGGAGCAAATATCAACTATGCAGAGTGTTTTCTCTATATAGAGATATAAGATAATAGAGATAAGATAATAGAGACTATTGTTTACTGCCTCATAACAAACTATTTTATATTGAGTCGTTTTTGTTTTTCACATAACAAAACAAATATTAACTGTGTTTTTGGGCAACATTGATTACGTTAGTCCATTGGGACGAAAATTTTGCCCTCCGCTCCGCGTCGGGCGGCAATAAATATTTCGTCCCTTGGGACTAACATAATCAATGTAGCCCTCAACCCCAGTCAATATTTGTATAATGTCTTCCAATAATTGAATATGTCTTGAATAATCTGAGTTTATATTAATTTGGTGCTCAAATAGTTCAAATGGTCCTTTTAAATTTATGCTTAATGATCGACTATTGTATTTTCACTCTACGCTGTCCTTCGTAATTATCTTCTGCAGGGGGTAAGCTGCAGTTACGGCCATCCCAAGATGGCAGACACCGAAACTGGTAAATTTAACTTTCTTTATTTTCTCCTTGTACAACGTTCAAGCTTGGTCCACGATATCGCGGGCATGTCGGTACAGAAAGTTCATTCCTAGCAGCATCTGGTCATGCAGCTGGGCTACGTACACTTCCATGTCGAGCTCCATACCGCCTAGCCGAATCCTCAACGGGCCAATTTTGAATCCGCTCATGCGTACATTCTACCCCCCCCCCCCGCCTGTATAAGGGTAACATGCTGCATGCTTGACGGGAGATTGGGGTCGGGCTCCTCGTAGTCTCGAGTCGACGATTCACTAACTTCCGCCCCTGTATCCCAAACAGCCTGAAAACCTGTAGTCGGGCGGATCTGTCCGATAGGCGCCGGATACACCCGGGGTCCTCCCACATGCTTGCAAGACATATCCTGTGACTCTACCTTCGCTTGGCTGTTGACCACTTCCACCCGACTCTCCTCCTTGGGCTGCAACTGCTGCATAGGTTCCTC
Source organism: Ostrea lurida (assembly GCA_903981925.1). Classification (NCBI taxonomy): domain Eukaryota; kingdom Metazoa; phylum Mollusca; class Bivalvia; order Ostreida; family Ostreidae; genus Ostrea; species Ostrea lurida. The sequence continues at coordinate 7,933 of CAJDSM010061296.1, read as the reverse complement.
TTCCAGGTCACCACTGGGCGCTCGGTCCGCGCCCGCCTCTTCCTCCGGAACAAACAAATTCCCCCTCCCTGATCCTCTGGATACTTCTGGGGGTCTTCCCTAGCTGTTCAACTGGCTCCCGAAGTCTGGCAATTTCGGCACCGTGTTTTCCTCGGGGAGCGCGAATTCCCCCGGGACAAACGGCTTATCCTCCCGGGGGGCTCATGCTTCTCCTCTCATCCTATGACACAGTCATCAAGTAGACCATGTTCCTCCTCCCTTGGCGCCACTCGGAATTTGCTCCTCCCAGACTGTCGCAAACTCAGTCGACTCTTCTCGGTGCGTCCGCCTGATCTCAAGGTGTTAGTCCCTGGCGTTAACGGGGAACCTTTCGGCGTGATCATCCTTACCTCCCTCTATGCGAACCCATCGCTGGTCAGCAGTGGACGGGTCTTGGCTCTACCCCTAGGTGGCTACGGTGTACGACTGGTCAGCAGTGGGCGGGTCTTGGCTCCACCCCTAGGTGGCTACGGTGTACGACGGCGGCTTTCCTGGTTTTCCTTAGGTCTCGCCTTCGCCTACTGTCCTTTGTTCATCTCGTCCTTCCCCTGTAACTCCGGACAGTCTCTTTTGATGTGGCCTGGAGCTCCGTGTTTGAAAAAAGCCAGCAGGGTTTCGGTTGTTGCTAGGTGAGGGTGAGGGGGGTCTCCGAGGAGAAAACAACTTTTTCTCCAGGTCCGCTAGAATCTGATATACATCTCGAATCTCCTGAGAGCTGTTGCTGCATGGGGGTGATTCCCCCTGCACCACTGCCGTCACATCCCTCCTGGACTTGAACGACTTCTTCTGTCGAGAGTGTTAGTAGTACTCATCCGGTCGAATGCCTCCACAACGGTTCTCAGCTGGCCACCCAGGGCATACAGTATGATAAAGTATTTTTGTCACATCCTCGGACGAGAACTGGCACTCATAACATCGAAATGTGCCTTAAAAATAACAATATATCTTTCAGAGTAGATATACATGTAAATGAATTTTAAAAGACAAGAGGAAATTTATTATAACTTTTCTGTAGAGGAAAATTGTCAATGTTGTTTAATCTAATTATGAGTTTTCTATACTCAGATGTATGTTTTGCGGCGAAATCTGAGAAGTAGCGATATGTAAGTTTGTTGATGTAATGTGATAACAAGAATTTGTGGACATATGTAAAGGCAAAGATAACGAACAGTGATCAATCTCGTAAGTCCTAAATAGAATACAAAAACAAGAGTTGGAAAAACACGGACCTCTGGACATACCAGAGGTGGGATCAGGTGCCTAGGAGGAGTAAGCATCCCCTGTTGACCGGTCACACCCGCCTTCTTGATCAGGTAAACGGAACAATTCGTAGTCAAATCAGTGTGTGAAAATACGGCCTAACATGGTTATGAAACACATCAGACAGCATTTGACTCAATGGCAGGTCATATGGTAAACTAAATTGTTATAACGACCGTAGAATTTACGAAATGCTGCCTTTAAACGTGACTGTTGAAACCCCATGCGACAACAACTTGTCTGTAAGTAGCCTGCCTCGATTCAAAACTGAATCGTACGCAGAACAAGCTCTTGCGTATCGAATAAGTTGAGAAGACATACACACCATATGCAGGTGATGATGGAATATTGCTACATAAATATTGGAAGTTGACGATGGAGAAGCTGAAATCGTCCCGTTTGTCATAAGTTGAGTAGTTAGTTTGCCGTCAATGTCAATGTTTAATAAAATATCCAAGTACGAAGCAGACATGGAAGATTCTGTGGTGTCCTTTATTTCTAGTTCATTGGGATATTTGAATCGACATATGAATGGAAATCATTATTATTGATAGAATAAACATCATCAATAATCGAAATGTCGAATTAAAGGCCACCGCTAGAGATTTCTTCTTTCATATAGAAGCTTTTGAATGAATTCTGCCTCATAAGAAATATAAAATAGGTCAGCTAATAAAGGAGCACAATTCGTGCCCATTGGAATTCCAACAGACTGTTGGAAGACCTGATTGTCAAAAACTACAAAGATATTGTCAATGACGAACTCCAGCATTGCTTTAATATCAACTTCAAAGTACTTGTGTGTAGAATCAGAATACGGAGTATAACAAAATAATTTTTTGAATGGCCGATTAGATAAGAATATTTCCTTTTCCATGTTGTTGATATGTGAAAGGTTCTGGGATTTCAAATTCACGTTTAACACGATGTTACCTTCGCCTATTTGTATTCACTAGAAGTTCTTTAGAGTTTTTTAGAATCCACATTTGATTTACTCCACTTCTGGCATATGTAGTTTCACAATACGTCTGAAGTTGCTCCTTGACAGCTGTCAATATTTTTGTGAGGAGTAAAGACAGGGGCTTGGTGGAACATTTACTAGATCCAGCAATATATCTCGGTTTGTAAGGGTTTTTATGAAGTTTTGGAATCCAGTATAGGTACGATAGTTCATATTCTTCCGTCCCATTGACTGGGATATTAAATGTGTTTAAAACTGAAGCATGATTTTGAAGAATTAAGGCGTTCGTAACACTGGAATGAGAAGAGACAGTTTTGTGTCATTATAATGGTGAAGGACGCTTTTCCATTATATGAAATTCTGTAACTCCGTGAATATTGTTTTTCTTTCTTTTGTTATATTCGAAATAGATATATACAGTGCTGTATATACTGTAATTTTATTTGTCCAGTTTACGGACATCCTTATCAGAATTTATGGACATCTGTATGTCAGTTACGGACATCTTTTCGAAAATATTTAATGTCAGTTAAGGACATCTTTTATCGCAGTTACGGACATCTTACTTACTTGACTTAATCCCCTTTATTCCTTTGAGGACATGGGGCTGCTACCACACTCCTCCAGCGCACTCGGTTCTCAGACGTCCTCTTCAGCTCGGCCCATGTCTTCCGGCCGCCTTGGTTTCAGCGTCCGTACTCTTGCCGCCAGGTCTGTCTTGGTCGGCCCACTTTACGCTTTCCCTGGGGGTTCCACTCAAGGGACTGGTGGTGGTGTTGGACGTTGGCTTTCGCAGCGTGTGGCCGATCCATCCCTATTTCCTTTTCTTGATCTCTTGCTCGATGGGGACTTGTCTAGTTCTCTCCCAGAGGTCTTGGTTGGAGATCACCTCTGGCCATCTGATGTTGGGGATGTCAACGGAGGCATCTGTGATGAAGGTTTGCAGCTTTGTGGGAGTTTGTCTTTGTGGTGCGCCATGTCTTAGAGCCCTGAAATAGGACTGACTTCACGTTGGAGTTGAAGATCCTGATCTTGTTGTGTTGGGATAAGGCTGAGGATCTTCAGATTGGGCGTAGAGTGCGAAAGGTGTGCCTGGCTTTGTTGATGCGGCTCCTGATGTCTTCGTCCGCTCCACAATTGTTGCTGACTACGCTGCCGAGGTATACGAATTTGTCAACCTTTTTGATATTTTCCTGGTGTAGTTGGATGGGGGCATGTTGTTTGCTGTTGACTCTCATGACTTCTGTCTTGGTCATTTTGATCTTGAGCCCGGTCTTCTCGGCTTCTCCGGCGACTCTGTTGAGCTTTTCCTGGGCGTCTTGATGCTGTGGGACAGGAGGGCAATGTTGTCGGCGAAATCCAGGTCCCACAGCTGCTTAGTGAATGTCCACTGGATCCCTGTCTTCTTCCTTATTGTCGACTGCCGCATGACCCAGTCGATTACTATCAGGAAAATTGTCGGTGAGAGGATGCATCCCTGACGGACGCCGGTCTGTACGGTGAATGGATTTGTCAGTTTCCCGACGTGGATTACCTGGCAGGTGGCGTTTTCATATAGCTGTCGGATGATGTTGACGAACTTTGGTGGAAAACCGTAGTGGTGCATCAGCTCCCAGATGCTCTCCCTGTCGACACTGTCGAACGCCTTCTGGAAGTCAACGAAGACGCTGTACAGGGGAGTCTGGCACTCCAGGGACTGTGCGATGATGATCCTCATCGTCACTATGTGGTCAGTGCAGGATCGGTCTTGCCGGAACCCTGCCTGCTCCTCTTGGAATGTCTTGTCCAACGCGGTCTTCAGCCTCTCCAAGATGATCCTGAAGAGAACCTTCACCGGTATGGGAAGGAGCATGATGCCTCTCCAGTTGTTGCAGGATGAGAGGTCTCCTTTCTTCGGCAGCTTCACCAGGTGTCCCTTCTTCCAATCATCTGGCACACTCTCGTTCTCTCAGATCATCTTCAGTAGAGGGTGCAGCATGTTGGTGGAGGTTTGGATGTGGGCCTTCAGGGCTTCGGGTGGAATGCCATCAGGGCCTGCTGCTTTGCCGGACTTGAGGGACTTGATGGCCTTGACGATCTCAGTCTTAGTTGGAGGGTTGGTGTTGATGTCAAGTAACTGGGCTGTTGGTGGTATGTCAGGTGGGACCGGTGGTGGGGGTCTGTTGAGTGTCTCCTTGAAGTGTTCCGTCCATCTCGTCTTCTGGTCCTCCTCTCTTGTGATGGTTTCTTCGTTCTTGTCTTTGACCGGTCTGGTGGGATTGCTGTTTTTCCCAGAGAGTGTCCTGGTTGTCTCGTAAAGCCTTTTCATGTTTTGTTGGCCCGCCGCTGTTTATGCTTCTTCTGTGAGGTCATGGATGAATCTCCTCTTGTCGTCTCTTGCACTTCTGTTGACTTGCCGGTTAACATCCCACTACTGAGCTTGCAGATCACACTTGTGTTCTTCATCGTCAGTATGGTTGATCAGGTCTTTCAGACGTTTCCGCTCTTTGATGAGGTCCCAGGTGTCAGCCACTCTTTATGTTTCCTGGTCTTTTCCCCCAACACTTCCTTGCAAGTTGTTGTCCAGGTCTCTCTCAGGTCGTGCCAGTGTTCCTCAATCGTCTCGTCAGGCAGTGAGTCGAGAGCGTGGAACCTTTTTTTCAACTCGCATCTAAAGGCGGTCGACTTCACGTTGTCCTTCAGACTGTATACATTGTACTTGTTGGATAGTCTCTCTGCCTTGTATCTGTAGGCTCAGCTTGATCTTGAGAGATGCGGTGACTAGGTGGTGGTCTGAGGCTGCATCGGCTCCTCGCATCACTCGAACGTCGAGCCAGCTTCTTCACCATTTCCTGCCGATGGTGATGTGGTCAATCTGGTTGACCGTTCTTCCGTCCGTCGACGGCCCAGGTGGTCTTGTAGATTGTCTTGTGGGGAAAGATGGTGCCTGGTCATTGGAGGTGCAGAATTCAGCAGGTCATTGGAGGTGCAGAATTCAGCGAAGAACTCTCCATTTTCATTCTGTACCCCTGTTCCATGTTTGCCCATGATGAGTTATCTGTCCGTGTTGTCAGTGCCCACTTTGGCGTTGAGGTCTCCCATGAGGATTTTCAGGTCTCTTCTAGGTGTTTTGTCCAGGACGGATTGAAGTTGTTCGTAGAAGTCCTCTTTTTCTTCTTCTGCTGCGATGGTGGGGGAGTAGCACTGGAGGATGGTGACTTTCCTGCCTTTGGAGTTGAACCTGGCTGTCAGGATCCTCTGTGACACGGATTCCCAGGACAGCAGGGCTTGGGTTGTCAACAGCAGCCCGACTCCGTGCATGTGTGACTGGCCTTCTTCGAGTCCGGAATAGAGGATGGTGTCCCTGGATGTGAGTCGCGTGCAATTACGGACATCACCTCGAAATTTTCCAGCGCTAATTTTCACTCAAATATAGATATTTATGAGTACCACCCCCTTCAAAATTTGTTTCATACATAAATTACGACGTACCCGCATTATCGTGGACCATTCTTGAACGTTGTACAAGGAGAAAATAAAGAAAGTTAAACTTACCAGTTTCGGTGTCTGTCATCTTGGGATGTCGTAACTGCAGTTAGGGAGATCAGCTTACCCCCTGTGACCGTAGGTCTTTCATATTCTTAAACTCATTCGTCGTTGTACGTCACCAAGTTTTCTTCGGTCATCCTCATGAAGTTTCTTTAAAGTGATCAATCTCGTAAGTCCCAAAACGGAATGCAAAATAAAAGTTGGGCAAACAGACCCTGGACACGAGGTGGGATCAGGTGCCTAGGAGGAGAAAGCATCCCCTCCTAGCTAGCATACCGGTCACACCTGCCGTGAGCCCATTGTCTTGATCAAGTAAACGGAAGAATCTGTGTAGTCTAAACCAGTGCATAAAGAGCGGCTTAATAATTGGTATGAAACACGTTAGACAGCATTTAACCCAATGACAGGTTGTATTGGCAAACTAGATCGTTATAACGACCATAAAATTTACGCCGCAGATGCTGACTTTGAGGTGACGGTTGACACCTCTGTCACACCAACTTGTTTATCAGTAGCCTGTATTGATTAAAAAACTTCTGACCATACGCAGAACAAGCTCTTGTGTATAGAATAAGTTGAGAGACATTAAACATTACGAATATGCAGGGGGAAATGGAATGTTGCTACATAGATACGGGAAGGTGACGATGGGGAAGTTGAAATCGTCCCGTTTGTCAAAAACTTGTTAGTTTGTCGTTGATATACATATAAAGTGAGAAACAGATGTGAAGGATTTTATGGTGTCATTTATTACGAATTTACTGGGATACATCGAATCGACATATGAATGAAATGATTATTATTAAAAAATCAAACTAAATCGTTGTCGATATATATAAATGTTGAATTAAAGGCCACAGATAGAGTTTTTTTCTTTTCATGTAGAAGCTTCTGAATAAATTCTGCCTCATAAGAATATGAAAACAGGTCAGCTAACAAAGGAGCACAATACGTGCCCATGGAAGACCTGATCACCAAAGACTACGAAGATATTGTGAATGAACTGTCCGACATCGATTTAAGGAATGAAGCTAATTTTGACCTATGTTATACACTATATAATCTAACTTGGTGCAGGTTTACGCTTTATAATCCGCGAAGCGGATTATAATTAGCGTAAACTGCACCAAGTTAGATTATATTGTATAACATAGGGTCAAAATTAGCTTCATTCCTTATAATTTAATTTTAAAAATGTATTAATGTGTGTGTATGAACAACTTGCGAGATAATAAGATTTTGAATGAGGCGGACGAATTTTGCCGTAGCAACAAAGTGGAAACATTAACGTTCACAATGCATTTGTGACGTCATTCTAGGACGTCACAAAGAGCAAGTTAATTATCCAAAATAATGAGTTGCTCAATCGTGTTTAGCCACATCAATTTGCTCTGTAACAAGTAGAATTAAATTATTTAGTAATAACTTCAGAGTAATGTATAAGAATTCATATATATATATACCCCAAAGACGATGCTTTTATGAATTAAAGCGCTTTCCACCAGAAATCAAGTTAGAGACATTGGCTTTAAATCTATCCATTTACAGGTTATACTTTGAATTAAGTTAGTTTTTAAAGAGAAGGCGTTTTACCTCCCCGCGTCTTTTTAAAGATACATTTAGTTCCTAAACCATGTGAACTCCCTTTAAAAATTTTTTACAGACCTGATTCAAAACGTTTATTACGAAAACTTTTAACATAACAATTTCACATCAATAATCTCATTTTGTCATTCTAGCACTTCAACACTACGTGTACGAGACAATGTTAATCGATCCATATACTGTAATGTCATCGACACTTGTAACAAGTAACAGACCTATTTTTCAAGATATAGGTGAATTTCCTTTCTCGATAAGGACATTGACCTTTCATTTTGACAACCTACAGATGTATAGTTGTGGTTGTTGTAATGTCTTCAGCTTCTTGGATCTCTTTGAAATATATGGTGATGTAGTCTAGGGTAACTGTACTATTTAAAAAAAAACTGAATTACTTAAAAAGGTCCAAATTGAGACAGCGTGAATAATTACAAGTCTTGGGGTAAATTATCCAAAAAGTAATTTATATAGTGAGCTAGGTTGGGAACCTTTACGAGGTTGCAGGGATATATACATAACACCTATTCTCACATAATCCGTCGA
>CAJDSM010061286.1:0-10786 GCA_903981925.1 Ostrea lurida | reverse complement strand
ATCGGGATGTCACAAATTCGAAACTTCACGGGATACGGAGAGAGAACTTCCATAAAAGACTGTTTATTTTACTGAGTACTGTACTTTCATGAAGGAAAATCTTAACATGTCTGACCAATGAGCAACTATCACTTTTTACATTCTGAAATGTATGTTTGTTTAAATCATGACAAAAGCTAATTTAAAATGAAAACTTGCAAGTTTCCAAAGCGGTTAGTTATAGTATACACAGAGCGGTTCTAATTGCTTGGACCGGCAGCTGCTCTAGAAAAGAACACTATAGAAGCTGTTCAATCTATGAACGCTCGAAAGTTAACCTTAGAACAGCTCTGGACTGCTTATGACCGCTTCGCGTCTGCTCTAAGTTAACTCTAGAACAGGATATATGACTGCTTATGACAGCTTTGCGTCTGCTCTAAGTTAACTTAGAGCATTCTCATTGACTGCTTTGTGAACCCTTTACGTTCTCTAAGTTAACCTTAAAGGATTCTCATGAATGCCTGTCCTGACTGCTTTGGCGAGAGTCTAGAACTGGTTGCAATCTGTTATATGTATTACGCATAGGTATTTCTGAGTATTTTGTGCGATTGTACATCTTCATAACAGTTTTGATTATATTGTTTCCTGTATACCATGGCATTTCATTTATTTAGTTTATACTATTATATGTCCCAATTAAACGGCCAAACTGAATATATAAACACGAACTAAACGGATTCGTTGTTTTGTCGTTTTGTTAACACCGAATGGTTCAGCATTTGCAATCTCACTTCAGGGGACGTGGCTGAAACTTGAGTGACCATGGTTACATAGGCATATAGTAACAGTGTTGTAAATTTACAATATCATATCACTGTTAAAAAAAAAAATAAATGGGGTAAATTTCAAGTTTTACCGGAGATTGAAGCTGAGGTTGGCCAATTTGCAAACCTATGTTAATCCGCGTGCAATGATTTATGGAAAATTATGCCAGTCATTCTCGTAATTAAATTGCGACTATTTTGAGATATAAAGCTTATTTCGAGTTTCCTGAATAACAAAACCAAGTAGAGAAAGTCGATGTTGGTAGAAAATTGCTATGATATATCATGAATAACGCTTCGATCATTATTTGTCCTGTGGACGTGTAAACTGATGACTTAGCTTTAAAGTGTTGCGTCAAAAACCGATGCACTCTATTTTTGATGTGACGAATAGAATTTGCTATGAAGTTCATCTACCCAACACGATATAACTGTAAGATTTGTTAAACGGATATTTAAACCTAACAAGAATTGTTATAGAACAGATAGGAAACCCCGTGCATAATTATTATTGTGATATGAATATGATAAGAAAAAGCACGGCGGATACATCATAACAGAACCAAATTAGACTCGTAGCCTTGCAAAGCACAATTAATAATTTCAAAGTTAATCATACTATATAAATGTCAAGCATGTGTATTTTCATGTGTATTTTGTACTGAGTATAATTCAGAAACATTGCATTGACACCGACACGTAATATTAAAGGCCAAAAGATAACTGAACCAGTGATAAATCTCTTTAAATCCTAAATTAGAATACAAAAACAAGAGTCGGCAATCACGGACCCTGGACACACGAAAGGTGGATCAGGTGCCTAGGAGTAGAATATCCCCTGTTGACCGGTCACACCATGGATAACTGTAATACAGTATTATTAAGATTTGCTAATTAAAAAATTCATGTACTGCAACTGCACAAAGCGATTTCTGATTATAATGGATCATTAAAGATTGGCTCAAAACACCCAATTCTGCGCCAAATCTCACCACCACCAGAAAAACAAAGTTGAAACTGTAAAAACTTCTCACAAATTACATATATGTTCATTATTTACAATTAATTATGTGAAATGGACTAATGTGATAGTTTGTTGAAAAAATATAAGGACATGTAAAATATTCCATGTGATGGAGACCTCTACATATCTCTTACATTGCATATTACATTTGATTTACTATTTTTCTGTAAGCCGTGTTCTTGTATGAGAGTTAATATCCCAGTGTGTTGAAGACTAACACAGATATTTTTACAATTGATATGCCTTTACTTACTGTGTTTTCTGTAAGTCGTCTTTTGAATCTTTTAATGATATACTTTTGAACTGTGCGTTGCTCTTCTTGTACCGTGCCTGTGTGAGTTAAAAGTATATCAGTTGTAGATGGATGCGAAACCTATTACAACTCTTAAAGTGATATTACTTTTTTGAGCTTACTGTTTTCTGTTAAAGCCGTGGTATGAGTAAAATATCCCAGTGTGGTTAGAGCGCCTATACATTATTCTCACATGTCTGCCTTCTTGGAGTCATTCCAGATCACACTTACTTCTGATGCATTTCGTCCTGTGATCGTCTTTTTTGTAATACACTCGCCAGTTTCTTCATTACCTTTAAATCCTTCCCAAAAGCCACCTGTTTTTATCCTCGTTGCGTTCCCAGGTATTTATTGGAATAGTTCACTAAATGTACAGAATCAGATATTGACTAATAAACACACCTGTAACCCGACTTTCAACAGTTTTGAATGTACAAATTACAAGTAGAAGGTCGTCATTTATTCTTCCTAAGCGTCAATGAGCCCCGTGTTGAGTCCAAGTTAAATAGAATCCACCGAGTACCCCTTGCTTTTAAAAGCGAGCTAAAGTGTGCGGTCATTCGGATGAAGCCTCAAAACCGATGTGTCCTGTTCCTAGGGAGGTATGGCGACGATAAAGATCCTTCTTTTCTAAAGTTACAAGAGCGTCGAACTTAGGTCTAAATTGGAAGCCCTTGCGAAAGAATTGGGTAAACACGAGCCTACTTATACAAGTAGAGTGACATCAGGTGCCTGAGCGAGAATAAGGACACCAATTTGATCCGATCATACCAGCCTGGGAATCCATCGTCTACGTCATATAAGTGGCGTCTATCCATAGTCAAATAGTATATGAAGAACGCTTAACCAATTGCTACTGAACCATACATGAACAGGCTGTACTGACAAACAGTTCGTATAATGACTTATAGAATTTACCAAATGCGCGCCGATTAAACAAGATTGTTATACCCCTACTACAACATTCCTACCAATATTACTTTGACAGAAAAAAAGTCCAACATTAGACTGTTGGAACCGGGCCGGGCCGGAGGAACTGTTAAAATCACTGATAAAAAGACTTTGCCCACCTGACGTTATATGGCGCTAAATTTTTATCTCTTTCAGCATTCGGCTAACCTCGGCTGATTTCTGGTAACCACCAGTAGATGTAATCGCCGAGTGTGCCGACGTATTATTCCTGCTCGAAAATGGCCGATGGTCGTTTCGCTGCGGCGAATGCAAGATTCGGAATCCAAGCGATGCTTAAAGCACGGAACAAAAACACAATTAAAAATGTGGTAAAAACGGATGAAAATATGCTCGGTGGAATATATCTGGACTCTGACTTATTCACTGTCTCTTCGGGTTAAATTGTGGAGAATTTATCTAGACTATAGCCTATTGAGTAAAATTCTATGTTTAGTAGGGTTATAACAAACAGTTGTTGACCAGCGAATCTCGGGAACAGCTCGACCTGTGGACCGCAGTGCAAGCTGTTGCCGCGGCCTACGGCCTTTGAGCAACAGCTTGCCACTCCGGTCCAAAGTCCAACAGATCGACTGTTTCCCTCTACCCTACATCATTTTTGTAAGTACTGTAGTTTGTATAATTACGTATGGCATCAAGGCGATATTACAGAACCATATAACTGTGCATTTGATTGAAATGATTATCAAAATTAATTAATAACAAAATAGATAAAAAGCAACATTGGAAAATTGTACGTAAATCGTTGTTACCAAAAGGTTCATTATTTTATATATGTACTTACATGTTTGTGCCACTTTATCAAATATAACTGTGTCCTTCATGGTGACGTGGGTCAATATGTCCATCTGTAGACGACGTACCAGTGTGAGATCCAAGCGCTGATCGTCACTAATAACACATTTCTCTCTAGACTTCCCGATGTATCTCTTTGATCTCAGATATCTAACTGCTGCAGTAAAACTAAATAAACGATACACGCAGTGCAGTGTATAACTGATCACTGCACGTTCTGTAACACGGTACATGGCTTCATCCTTGACGTCCTCAGTGATGTCTACTTGGTCTTGATCCCAGAGAAAGTCACATGACTTCAGTCTGTCCAGAGTCCACTGTGTCTCCTCACTTGTTACACGGCGCGCACCGTACACTTCCTTTCTTATCTCATTAAGAATGTCCAGGCAGTCTGTGTTAGTAAAATCGGGAGTATTGGAGTCACAGCAAAGAAAACAGAATAACACGCACACCTCGTCATCAGACAGGCTGGAGAACTCGTCTGAAACGAAAAATAGTGCAGTAATGCAAGGTCACTCATATCATTAAAACAATAATAATAATAAAAATAGATTGGATCTCGTTGCGAGCATCGAGTAGGTCTTCCGTTCGATTATGATGAGACAAGATCTTCGATGGGATTATTGAATTGGTGAATGATTTTTATAAATGAATAGAATTAAGGAACTACATTGTTTTTTTAAATTGAACAAAAACTCACGAGAGAAGAAATTACTTAATTATATACAACTTTCCGTTATTGTTACACACTTCCTACGTCTTAAAATTTCATAAAACAGCTCAATATTCCATATTGATCATGCAATAATCATTATTCAAAGTCTTAATCAAGAACACATCATATTCATACTACTTCCGGTTTAGAAGTATCAATTTCTGTTTGACAAATTCTGATTTAAAACAATCTGTTGCTAATCTTATCAACATCTGAAATGAAAAAAAAAATAAAAAAATAATTTAATAGTACTACTTTCGGTGGACGACGGTAGTGACGGCAATAAATTTGAAATGTGTTTTTCATGTCAAATTGATGCAATCTATCATCCCTGAAGGTTTGAAGACTATCTTTAACCATAAATGAGAAAATGCCCAACATCCGGTTCTTTTATAGGACTTCCGGAATCTTCAAAGCTCACAATGCGACTAAAATCTCCACAATGAGCGTGCAGGAATCATTTTAGCAAATTTCAATGAAAAATGATAAATTTTGGTGCAACTTCCGGTTTAGAAAAACTAACTTCCGGTGGACATAATCGGACTCAAAACAGTCCAATGCACTATTTCTAAACACTCAAAATGAAAAATGTAAAAAAAGGGCATTTTTTTTACTTCCGGTGGACGACAGAAGTGACGGCAAAACAATTAAAATAGGTATTTCAATTTGAATTAATGCCTTCATCAATCTTTTAAAGATTGAAGACCTAATCTTCATTCATTTTTGAGAAATCGCTCAAACAAAATCTAATTTAAAGTCGGCAGTATCCCACGAACGGAAGTGATTTTTGTAAAAATATTTGACGTTATTCTAGACAATATCAATGTCAATAATATGTGTGAAAATCATTGCAAACACTTCACAAATTAGCAAGATATTTCAGATTAAAAAATGCCATTTTTTCGACGTTTTTCTAAAAAAACCGGAAGTTGCCGTTTTAACTTCCGGTACGTCAAACCTAGTCTAAAACTGCAAAAGAGACCTTATATATTCTTGCAAATTTCATTTCAAAAGCATAAACTTGAATTTTCATTTTATTTTGATCAATTCCGGTTTCGAACGGACGTGGCGGACGATAGCGACTAACCTTACAGCACAAAGCAATCTCGTAATCTATCATTCCTGGAAGTTTCAAGACTTAATCTTCAAGCATTTAGAAAAAAATGGCGTGGACAAAATGACATTTTTAAAACGGAAAATCGGCCGTAACTTGCAACCGGAAGTGAATTTAAAAAAAAAATCTAATTTAGTTCAAGTTATGACGGATCTTCCTTGTAAAAATCATTAAAATCCATCGAGCCGTATCCAAGAAATCGCGTGCACAAAATCGGTAAGAATAATAATAATAAAAGAGGAAAAGAAGCATAAGAATCACTATAAGGTCTTCCGTTGGAAACGGAAGACCTTAAATAGAAATTCATTACAAGTAACGATAAGTTTTTCCTGTACACTACTTCCGGTCAACAACTTCCTGATGTAATATATCTACCAATATACGCCAACAAAAATCAGGAAAAGAATAACCGGATTATTCTCTACATAATTATCAAATCACTTCTTGTGACGACTGGAAGTGACGTACGAAAATGACAGATCCAGTTTACCCGATCAAGACTATGGGCTCACGGCGGATATGACCGGTCAACAGGGGATGCTTACTCCTCCTAGGCACCTGATCCCACCTCTGGTGTGTCCAGGGATCCGTGATTGCCCAACTCTTGTTTCTGTATTCTATTTAGGACTTACATGTACGAGATTGATCACTGTTCGTTATCTTTGCCTTTGCATCCATATCATAAGTCCGAAGACTATAGTAGTGTATCGAATAGTTATTTCAAACTCCAGTCTTGAATTGTCAGGAACTCTATCAATCTATATATAAAGAATTAAGCAGAAAAACAAAATCTAAAAAATATTTTCTGCCACTCCCTTTGTAGATCGGATAACAAACACGTTGACATTATGTACATGCATATAATATCAATCTAGTTTATTATATTTACACATTCCATATGTTTGTTTTGACTCAGTTTTGAGAAAACGAAATGACAATGCTTTTTGTTGACGATATTTCTCCTGACTGAAAGAAATAAAAAAAAAATCAAAATAAATATATATATATATTAACCACCCTGAATATAATTTATGCAAAAAAGAATTTGTTGAGATTTCACTTTCATTTATTATTTTTTTATTTTGACCATTTTACAGTTCAAATTTTCACCCTTTGTGGGTCTAACTCTTTGCTGACACCACATCTTACTATCGTGGATAGATTTAAATTAAAAAAAAAACCAACTAATTCAACTGGACAATAATGATTCAGTACATGTTACACCAACGGTAATCAGTAGAGCGTGTTTTTGTTTTCGTATTTGTTTTTATTATGAATGTCTTCCGTTTGCACGGAAGACCGTCTAAAGATTCTGTTTCGTTTTCTCTTTCATTGATCTTTTTCTTACCGATGTTGTGCACGCTATTTCTCAAAAACGGCTGGATGGATTTTTACGAAGCTTTCTGAAACGATGTATCATAAAAAAAAATTCTTCTTCCAAAATTCACTTTCTGTCGGAAGTTACGGCTGATTTTCTGTTTTTAAAATGACATTTTGTCTGCGAAGTTTCTCCCAAAAAATTAAATCAGGAATTTTAGATGACGATTTGTAGATGTGCAATAAGGTCGCTCATTGTTGTCTTTCACTTCTAGTCGTCACAGGAAGTAAATAAAAGAAACATAAATTTTAAAATTTACGATCTTGAAACGGAACTTGCATAGCATTATTATGTCTCCTTTCGTTGACTGGCTTGCCGTCTGATATTTGCATACGATAAACAGACAGGTGACCAGTAATGTAAAGAGCCTCTACTGACTGCAGCTCATTGCTGTTGTATAAACAAACGCTGACGTAGATAACAAGTGCACTGGGAAAGCCAAAACATTTGAAAATTCAAATTAGATAGACTGTTAGACTGTCATTTCCTACTAGATTTGACTACGGGTAATCCCGTTTACTTTATTTCGACTAAGGTTCACGGCGGGTGTGACCGGTCAGCAGAGGATGCTTACTCCTCCATGGCACCTGATCCTACCTTTCGCTTTTGTCGGAGGTCCGTGTTGCCCTACACTCGATTTTGTATATGTTTTTTGGATATGATTACGTTTGACACAATGTTAACTTCGCCTTTTGTATAGAAACTGTTTGAAACTGTTTGCAGGAAAAAGCATTAAAGGAGCAGCACACTTTTTGATGACACGTCACAATCTTTGTGCTACCAACAGGTTATGGAAAAAAAATTGAATTTACTAGATGCTGAGTGTAACTCTGCATAATCTTAACGTGCTGCATGACTGTGTCAAGCCAGTCCAGAATCCTGACATTGGTCGTAGGTACATATGATTCTACTGTACTAAATGAAATGCCGCATGACCTGGCACCAGACCAGTAATTTAAAAGATCGAGTGACTGAAACTACACATTTTCGTTAATGAGCTTTTGTTTATTGGGATTGACATATCCAAATTACAGAAAATACATACATCGTTTAAATCGCCAGTCCCAACTTGCAATCTAATCTGTGCATGACCCGATTTTTGTTTTAGCACCACCTTGCGCTGTTGTCTCATTAGCCTATTATTGCCCATGTTTAATGTAGAAAAATCTCTACAGATGGCGCAACAGTCAAGCCAGGAATTCCTGGCTTACATGGCGGTAGTCACCTGTCTGTTTGTCGTATATACGATATCAGACGGTAGGCCAGTCTAGTCTCCTTCGAAGTTTCAAAAATATAAAACTTACCGGAAGTTAAGACGGCAACTTCCGGTGGTTTTTCAAGAAAATCCTATAAAAATGGGTCATTTTCATCCACATGAAATCCACATTACAAACAAAGATATATTGCTGGCTCCAGTAAGTTCTCTGACAAGCCTCGTTCTTTACTTTTAACTAAACTATTAACAGCTATTAAAGAGTTTCGTCAGAGATACTGTTCCACTACATATTCCAGAAGTGGTGTCAATCAGATGTGGATTCTTAAAAACTCTAAAAAGATTTTGAATAACCTAACATCACGATAATTTCTAACATTTACTGCATCAAAACGTATGATTTTTTCCACACTTTACACAACGATTCCTCACGATAAATGAAAATCTAGGCTTTTCAGATTATAGATAATTGCTTTTAAACAAAAACAGCACCAAAAAATACGAATTTCTAGTTGGAAAACAAGACAGATATTTTGTTAAAAAAACACTGACTGCCTACACAAGTACTCTGAAGTAGATATTAAGAGCATGCTTGGGTTTCTTATAGATAATATTTATGTAGTCTTTGGAGACCAGGTCTTCCAACAATCCTATGGGCACTAATTGTGCCCCCTTATTGGCAGATTTATTTTTATATTCATATAAAGCAGAATTTGCACAGAAACTTTTACGGGATAAAAACAAAATACTTGTCATGTCTTGTCTTTCAACCTTACATATAGGTACAATCAGATAGTATGCGTAGATCATTAACAATCATCATTTTCACAATTATGTCATTTGGAGTATTACCTCCGAAAAACTCGATGTAAGGACACATTTAGTAAGAATCTGACATATCTGCTTCATATTTGGATATTTTACTTAACATTAGATCTAATGCAGGCTGACAACTACATTTAGTAAGCGTGATTACTTAACTTTTGCAATCGTCAACTTTCCCTTTATATTTAGCATATATGCAACTATCACCTGCTTATGATGGGATATATCTAAGATTCGATTATCGTCAAGAGCATGCTATGCGTATTAGGACTTTTTAAGCGAGGCCAACTACTAAAAAAAAAAAATAATAATGTTGAAGGGTTATAACGAATCTCATCAAAAGTCATCATTTCTCAAATTCTACGGTCGCTATATAATGACCTTCTTTGCAATTATAAATTATCACTAAGTCATATGTTGACTGATTTGTTTCATACCCTTTCTTAGACTGTCATTTTCCTACTAGATTTGACTATGGGTAATCCCGTTTACTTTATTTCGACGAAGGTCTCACGGCGGGTGTGACTGGTCAGTAGAGGATGCTTATTCCTATATGGCTCCTGATCCTTTTGTCGGAGGTACGTGTTGCCCTACACTCGATTTAGAATATGTTTTTTTTTTATTGTGATCACGTTTGACACAATGTTAACTGCACCTTTTTGTTCTAAATGCCGAACTCTTGGCGAAGGAGCAATCAATACCTCTTTTCTCGCATCCGTATCGAGTGTGGGGCTCGAACTCACGACCCCACGATCTCGAGGCGAGATCTCTGCCACTGAGCCACTGCAACCGGTTCAAAGGGTAGATAATCACAAAATTGGGGAATATATCGTGATGCTACTGGAATATTTGATTCTGTGCTATGTCGAGAACTGCTTCAATGTGATCTTTAAATTAAGTGTATCCAGGAGAAAAGATGTTTTAAATCAACCAACTGTGGAGGAGGCTGTATCCATGAATTTATTCCTTCAAGGCTTCGAATTCACACACGGATTACAATTTACAGTTCACACATTTAATAAATATTTCACACAAGTTATGATATATACAAATGAATAAGTACAAATAAAATACAGTGATATTTATGACGTAGGTACAGACCCTAAATCTTGCTGCTACCTCTCCAAAGCGTTTCGTTTAGTTTTGTGCAAATCGTTCATCGTTCCGTGCTAAACATTCAGCATTTTGTGCAGATCGTTCATCTTCCGTGCAGATCGTTCACCGTTCGTGCAAACCGTTCAGCGTTTTGTGCAAACCGATCAAAGCGTTCCATGCGAGAATTGTTCCGTGCGAGAAGCGTTTCGTGCAGAAGCCACGTCCCCATGAAACCTGAAGGGGCATAGACAATTTTCTAATTTTATTATTTTCATGTTCCATTTTTGATTATAATGGTCCAAAAAATGTGAGCGTTAATTGTTCAGTTATACATACAAGTGAGATAATAATTGTTATGTAAACAAGGCTAGCGGCGAGATTTTGTTTACAAAAAAAACAAAATACCCTGTTTAAAACAAAATGAGATGCGGGAAACAATAAAAAACTATTTACTTATGTCAGAATAAACATTTGATGTGAAAAATATGTTTTATACGAAATATTTACTAGAAAAAACAACAACACAGGTCCCGTGTTTTCTCAAGAATAATTCCTTGGAATCA
>CAJDSM010061282.1:0-14492 GCA_903981925.1 Ostrea lurida | reverse complement strand
AGCATAGGCCTAAATTTTGCAGCCCTCCAACAGCAACAATTTGGTGATGTCTCCATATGAGGGGAACATTCTTCAGTGCAACTTGAAACAATATACAATCAACCAATATTAGGTATCTTTTTTTTTTATCTATTTAAGGAATGATGCTAATTTTTGACCTAGGTATACGATATATCTAACTTGGTGCAGTTTACGCTTTAATAATCCAGCGAAGCGGATATTTTAAGCGTAAACTGCACCAAGTAAGATATTATATCGTATAACCTAGGTCAAAATTAGCTTCATTTCTTATAATTTAATTTAAGAAAATTACATTTAACGCTATTTGATGAATAACTTGCGAAATAATAAGGATTTTTCATGAGGCGGACGAATTTTGCCGTAGCAACAAGAGAAACAACACCGTCAAATGCATTGTGACGTCATAAAGAGCAAGTTAGATTACACAAAATAATTGATGTTGCTGAATCTGTGTTTAGCCAATCAAATTGCTTGTAACAAGTAAAATTAAATTATATATATATATATGTACATGTATGTATCCATCTAATAACAAGAGCACTTCCCCCGGCTGCAGTTTGCCAGCTTTAGAACAGCTTTAATGAGATTTATTTTGCTGAGAGCAATAGAAAGCAGAAATTTCCTTAGAATGAAGGGGAAAATGATAAAAAATATTCTGATTAGAATAGGTTTAATGCATAAATACACACTATGAATGGTAACTAAATAAAATTCAAAGTTGGTAAATGTATTTTTAATGCAAATATAGTTTCTTAGTGACCTTTAAAGCAGTATCTATTCACAAAAGATTTCTATTTCCGTAACAAAAAACTGTCAATTTTAATTATTAAATCAAAAGTCATGTCCATGCCCCTTTGACAATATTTTTGCAATTTGAATAAAATTTTGTTTGGTATTCCTATATAGAGTATTTCCCATAGTGTTCAAATAAAAATCAAAATTGATAACTTTACATTACTGTTATACTATAAACTTACAATTATGATTGTCTTAATCAGGCATTATGTCTTTAACATGTCTTGGTTGATGAAATTTCAGAAGAAAAAAAAATTCCACAAGTGTTGCAGTTCACAATGTCGAGAGTATTTTTCTTATCATATCAATTGTTTTTGCAGACTTGCCATATGGTCAATGAAGAAATTGAAGCACTTTTATGGCTGGGAGTTTGATATCCATGGCAAGGACTATTTAATGAATGATGAAGCCTCTGTGGTCCTTGTGAACCATCAGAGTGGTCTGGATTTATTTGGTATGTACAGTGTAATCAATGTTTGGAAATAAACATACCATATGATAAAAGTTTCATCCAAAGACACGTATATACATACTGTATGAACAGTTTATGAACACATGCAAGTGAATTTGTCATAAGTGTATTGTATGAAGCTGGGTACGACGTTTCCTCATGTGTTACGACTACATACACCAGTATGACCAACAACACGAACAATTAGATAAATCTTTAGGACAACCTGACCCTTTCTCAAGACAAACGAAAAAGCCCTGCTAATAAATTTTTGAAATTTATACTGGTATATTATATTAATTCATGATTTAATGTACAACTCATCTTTTATTTTGTTTTTGTATGTCGGCCTTGAGTTTTTAAATTGTACTGGTCATTATTGTATTTGTTCCAGATTCTTTCATTTAACTTTGTCTTCTAAAACATTATTTCAATGTATAAATGACTTTTAAAACTTCAATTCAGTCTGGAATATAGACTTTGTGTTTCTAAATCGTACCATTGTTGAATGTATTGTTTTGGGTCTCTACGTAATTTTGTCTTCGATAAACAACTCGTCTTACTTCATTTCGGCCGGCCTCAAGTTTTCAAATCATATCATAGTTGAACTGTTCCAGATTCTGTTATTTCTGGATTGTTATGTAACTTTTTGGCCATGATCCCACCTTTGTTTGCCTGACCTTTCATGTGTATTTTTGTTAGTCCTGAGGAAGGGATGGGTTCTTAGGATTTATCTACAATCAGAGGTTCAAAATTTTTTTTATGGTGGTCAAGTCCAGGACTTAAGGTGTATTTTAGGCAAGTCCAAGGAAAAAATGTCCAAGTCCACATTGATAAAACACTCTATTTAACATAATTGAAATTAAATTATAATACATCATATTTGTTTTGAATGAATAAAAACAGTATGTATTAAACATTAAATTTTCATTTCACTTAAAAAAGAATATTAGCAATGATAATGCCAAGTCCCTGGACTTTTGATGAATCTATTGGCCAAGTCCGAATCCAGGATTTGTTAGTCCCGGACGTCGGGCTTGAGGAATTTTGAACCCCTGTACAATGTTTATGTTAAATTGTTTGTCACATACATTGTATATAGGATCTCCCATGGGTTGTTGTTTGATATAAATTATATCAAACCACAACCCATGGGAGATTCTTTTTATCACATGTTACCCCTCCCCCCTCTCCTCCTTCCACTTTACATTCATAGCTATGTCACTTGTACGCATAAAGAAAGAGTACTACAATAATACACAAACAAATCATGTTTGAGAAGAATTCTTTTCAATTGCTTAATGAAGTTAAACAAAGTAGAAAATATTTTTCACACTATTAACATTTCATTCTTTAATTACACTATTTTACCACTGTTTTGTTACCAGTCAGTCGGCAGAGTTAGTTATGTTTGTACACAAACGATGTAAATTTTACATATGTTTGTGACGTCACAATCGGCATCTATAGGAAAACACAGTGTAATAATTAGAATTTATGTTATGAGTGATATCCATGGGATAAAGGAGTAAACATGTGATAAATATATATATAAATATGGTAATAATAATTAAAAAAAAATTAAATCATTAATTCATCTGACAGTATTATTTTATCTTTGTGTTTTAGGATTAATGGAGTTATGGAATTGGCAATATCATTGTACAGCTGTAGGCAAGCGCTCTCTGATGTACCTGGGTGTATTCGGACTCGCCACTTACCTGTGTGATACAGTATTTTTAGACAGACATGATCATGCTAAAGCAGTTCAGCAAATGAATGCAATAGTAGAGCAGATACATTCCAAGAAGGTGGGTACTAGACAGGTCTGACAAAGAAAATCCAACATCATTTTTGTGAAAAATACAGTGTAGTGCTGTAATTAAGTCAACTTCTGTTTATTTTACTACTCAGTAATCAGTATACAACCACTTTTCTGAGTCATTTTCATAAACTTATGAAGATTCAATTTTATAGTAACCTTTGCACCATTAACAGCAATTTGCAGTTTCTGGTCTCATGTTGTCTTGTTTTTTTCTGTACAGCCTTACATATTATATTATTTGACAATGACTGTAAGAACACCAAACTAGTTTTCACTCTGACAAAGGGTTGTATGAGGAAATGGAATGCTAAAAGTTAATGTTAAAGTTTTCTTAATAGCCATATTTCTGCAATTGTTGGTATGAGTCATAAAAATCATGATTATAATATATGCCCAAATGTTTTAAGATTTCTTTTAAAAATGGAGCAAATGATGTTCAAACAGAGGACATTTTTCTATGAAATACTGTAAAATCACTTTTCATTGGGGTTTTGATTTCATTATTTTCATGGGAAAATAAAAACAAAAAAAAAAATCCATGACGAATTTTCACACTTAAAATTAATAAATGAATGATAAATCAACAAAGAATTCAGTATTGGATTCAAAACCACAAATTTTTAAACCATGAAAATAAATGATTTAACAGTATACAGTGTAAAACATGAAAGTTGATGCACACATATAGCACTACATGGTACATATATTTATTTGCCTTTATTTAATTAAGGAAAACTAGTTTGATTCTTTTTTTGTTTTACATACATAACATTTACTTGCATTGAATGAAAAGTCCATCTGGATTAAATTCTGTACATGACTTTTGGTAGTGTCCGCATTATATCATTTCATTCAGTTTGCTCAGTTACAGTGCAAAGAGTATTGTCATTTGAACATGTAATAAAATATCCAGTGCATCAATATATACTACAAGATTTGGACCAATCTATATGTTTACAAGTAAATATACATGTATTTATAAAACAAAACAAATTAGAGCTGGTTCATTTTTATCTTGCAGTTAAAAGTGTTTGTTTTCCCAGAAGGCACCAGAAACCATGATGGTTTAATGCTGCCATTTAAAAAGGGAGCCTTTCACATAGCAGTTGAATCTCAGGTAAAGTTTTCCCACCTGTTACATAGCCAGAATAAAATTAGGATCGATCAAATCATGCTGGGCATACAAATGAAGTGTAGACGTAGCACAATTTAAGATATAGTTATGTTCCCCAAACAAAGTTTGGGCCACATATGTTTTTTACTCTGTTTCTTATTAGTTATTATTATGTATCTTCTTCTTCTTCTTATTCTCCGGTACTTTTTGTCCCGAAGTGTTCTCAGAACCTGTACATGGGATCGATATGAAACCTTTTTAGATGATAGTATATCATCTGAAGGTGTTCGAACGATAGTCATTTTTTCTGAAAATGCATGCACGTGCATTGCATTTTGGCTTCCTAACTTCGGATCAGTCTAACTTTTTTATTTCTTCAATGAAATCATTTGATATTCACAAGGTAGGTAGAACTTGAGATCCTGAATTGATTGGTATGATCAAAATTTCGAATTTGCACGTGCGTGCCGTGTGCTGCATTTTGTTGGATAATACAAAATCGCCTGTAACTTTGTTATAAATAAAGATAAATGAAATGATATTCACAGCATAGGTAGACAATTAAAGTGCTACAACAGTGATTGTAATAAAAATTGCAAACGCGCTGCGCATGCACGTGCATCGTCTTTTAAAGGTCCAATTCTCTGATTGACCATGAGCTTTTTGTTTCTTGTTGAAATCATTTGAAATTGATATTGTGAGTACATCTTGATGGTCTTAAGAGGGGTTATAGTCAAAATTCCATTTCAGCACATGCATGCGCGTGTGCTGAATTCTGATTGGACGATTTTGAAATTGCCGTAACTTTCTTAAAATGATCCAAAACAATATTCAAATAATACTGGTAGTATATCATTGAAACTTCTTTTGAATGGTATCAAAAGTAATACTCTATCATACTCACGTGCGCGTGTGTGCACGTGCATTACTTTTTCGTCATTTCTCGGATACTAAAATGGCCATACGTTTCCAATTAAAGACTGAAATCAATTTAAATTTTACTGTAGGTTATGACATGAGTGCCTAAAGAATGGTGTCAAGAAAATTATCTTATCAAATTCGCGTGCGCGTGAATGCGCGTGCATTGTAATTTCTGATGTCTAAATTGTATTATCTACTCTAACGAGATCTTTCCATTTGAATGAATAGTTTTTGAAATGTATATTTCAGATATGTATTGGGACTCTTTGTTAATTGATGATGTCAAAATCATTATCCCCGCACCACGCTCGCACGTGCGCTGAAATCTGATTGGGATGATATTCGTATGTCATCTCTCCTTTAATGAGGCTTTTGGAATGAAATTTGGATCTAGTTATATGCTGCAAAAATCTACAAGGGAGATTTATTATTGTGGAAAATGTGAGCGCATGCGCGGTAATGCACGTGCAATTTTCATATACATATTTTGGCTCTCTGTTCCATGTCTTTTACTGAACGATAGAAAGTGGTGTCTCATGTACAGATTGGTATGGTAAAATCGCTTGCATCGAAACAAAAATGAACACCACTTGCTGAATGGGGGAATGTTTGGGGACATCCGTAACGGTCCCGTTACAATTAGCACTAGTTTTTTTTGTTTTTTCCAACAGGTGCCAATAATTCCAGTTGTTTTTTCATCGTATAAATCCATCTATAACAAAGAAAATAAGATTTTTCGATCTGGTAAGGTGAAAATTTACTGTAAATTGTTTTCCTTGGGGTAAAATATTCATGGATTAGAAGAACATGTTTGTGTGTAGGGTCTTGATTTCATGCTTAGACTCTAGTTTTGGAACTCCTTTCACTTTTTTGTGGGATATTGTTAGCTCATACCATCAAACTAAGAAAAGTACACCACTCTGAAAATTAGGGGGGGGGGGGACAAGCTGAAAGTTTTGAAATGTGGAAAAATTTGGATTGAAAATAAGTAAGGCAGCCTACAAATAGAAAATTTCAGTTATTTTTTTTATGAGACTTGTTATCAATTGAGAGGATAATGGATGCTTTAAGGTCATATGCAACGTTCGTTATCTGTATATATTTTATAGAACTATTCTTAATATAAAATCATAGTACACCTTAGATATTCTTTGAGAAAAATCAAACCAATTTCCTGTGTTTTGAAAAGCATAACAGTTGATGACAGAATGTAATTTGCACAATTATTCATACTTGAATTCTGAGTTTACCTCTCTTTGGAGTAAAGCAAATGCAATGCACCTGTGCATATGCATACTACTAAAACACTGTCAGTTATTGTATGATTAATATTTTCATTCATCATCAATAATTCTGAAGGATTGGATGATTGTTTGTGTTTTCTGTAACTCTTATTATTATTCATTGGAAGTCTTCAATTTTTGTGAAATGTCATTGCGTATGCCCTTAAAAATGGCTGGTAACAATGGGTTGTAGTGGCAATAAGCTAAGTTAATCAGGCCTAGAATCCTGTATGCTAATGGCAAAACACACACACACACACATATATATAATATACCTAAGTATACTTTTGTTCGTGTCGTGTAGTTTTCTAAATTTAAAAAGTTACAATATTGTTTTGACAGGGATCATCACCATAACTTGTCTTCCTCCAGTTCCCCACGACAGGCCTTACCAAAGAGGACATCCCCAATTTACTGGATTCTTGTACGGAACTCTATGGTAGAAACTTACACAGAAACTTCATCCACTTCATCCACCAAAGACAAGACTGACTAGTCAAAGCTTTATGTCAACAAGTGAATATCTTATACATTTTACATGCTTTTTAGACAATGTTGTTAGAAGTTATTTTATTTATTTTTAGTTTTTGTGTGAAAGCATAGTCATTATTCAAGCTCCAAACTGTGTATTTGCATATTTTGTAATAGAACTCATAGAATGCAACTTCATTCATTGAGTATAGTGCATGCAAAAGGGGAGAATATAATTCTCATTATCTAAGAATTACTCATCACAGAGTAACCTCAGAGTCTTGAAAGATTTTACTCACTATGTGTATGATACCATTGTACATAATGTACCCACAGAGTAAGTTCTGCTTCATCTGTGTAAATTCTGCTCAATCCATCAAATTTAAATACACCAAAGATGGCTCTGATTCAAGATTTGATAATTAGAGTATAGTTGAAGTGAAATAACCAAAAATTATCTGTTAGTTATGATTTTACCAGTGCCTTTGCTAGTTTAAAGTATAATGCCATCAAATACACATAAAATGAATAACTATTAGTTACCTATTTATTGTTATATTCTGTTTCCAAAACAACGATTGTTGATATTTTATATGGGCTTTTTTGTTATGTGATATTGATAAAATAAATACATGAACATAGTAGGAAATTTCATTTCACTTTTTACTCACTATGAGCTAGAATTCTCAGGTTTGTTGCTTCACTGATAGCCATTTGTCCACATCCAGCCTATCTGTCAAACTAGTTTTGACACTGTCGCTCTCCAGAAAACTGAACAGGGCTAATATCAACCAAACTTTTGTCAAAGAACATACTTGCGGTAAAAGAGGTTAATTAGATGCCATATGCCATAATAAAATGAACCTAAAAAATTAGAAGCATCGCTTTTCGTCTGCTCTTCACTAACAAGCATCTAATTGCTTTAAGTTGCTCATTTCGCCATTGGAAGAAAGCAATAGGTGTTAACTGTTATAATAAAAATGAAACTGGATCTTTATGATAAGCGACTTTTCGGTTATTAATCAGCAATCAATTCAGAATAAATCTCAACTCTTCATTTAATTTTTTCAATCGTCAGTCAATATTTCAATCCATGAATATATCAGATCAATCCATAATGTGTCAAACAATCAAATATATCAATCATATTTTAATGCAAATATGTTCCAATCAATCTGTTGATCAATCTAACAGTTATCGATCAGCGGCGCTTGTTTTCATAAACTTTGCAATAGTATGCTATATATAAACACAGGCGCTTGTTTTCATTATTTGGCCAAGTATACTAAGTTAATAACACAGGCGCTTGTTTTCATAAAGCTTTGGACAAAGTATACTATTAAATAACACAGGCGGCTTGTTTCATAAACCTTTGCAAAAGTTTACTATATTAATAACATATCAATGTTTATTATAATAGTATACTTTGCAAGTTTATGAAAACAAGCGCCTGTGTAGGCGCTTGTTTCCATAAACTTGCAAAGTAATACTATATAATAACATATCATGTTATTATATTAGCTATACTTTGCAAATTATGAAACAAGCGCCTGTGGTTACCAATGTGTGGATCGGTATTTTTCGAATCGCGTTATATCTATCAAATAATTTGTCGATTAAAAGCCCAATTATTACCAGCAGACCTGACTGTGACAGGCTTAGGAAAATTCGCGATTGGGGACACTCACGAATATCCGGTGAACAATCGTAAAGGTGTGAATCTGAAAAATCACATAGAAAAGGAGAACAGCCAAAATTTTGTCACCAATGGGAATCAAGAAAAATATTGGGCAATTTCATTGATTGCTAGAGTTAAGCTCTATTTCCCTAAAAAATACTGTTTTCATATGTATGATTGCCCTTGAACCGTAGCGGTCACTTAATTAATTAAGCAATCAATATAAAACTTCTCTAATGTTTTTTCAGTGCTTATTCAACCGACAACAACAAGTGTACCCGTTCACGATGTAATTGCACTTTTTTTTATTTCATTGTTTTCACTTCTGTCGCACCACTTATGTTTCTATAAGACAACTCGGGTTGCCTATTATCGAATATCAGGAACAAGCATTCTTGAGAAAGTAATTGGCATAGCATACATAGTCCCTACTGATTACAAATTATTTGGGCGTCCGCAACAATTATTCTACATTTCATTATATAGCTATATCATACTTTTGGTATTTACTAGTAAGGGAAAATGGGTGAGCCAGGATAAGGGCAAGGGTCATAAAAGTTAGTGAAAAATGAATGATCGAAACCAAACTCGATCAAATGTATCTGTAATTGGGTATGGCAAAGCAATGTACAATCTACCAAATGAATACCCAAAGCAGAGAGAAAAAAAAGTGCGGAAAAACTGACAATTTCATGACATTTTCAAAGTTCAAGGGCCATAACTTCAGTGAAAATGAATCGATCATAAATCCAAATTCAAATTTGATCTGTAACTTGGTATGGCAAAGCAATGTATCAATATCAAATAAATATCTGCAAGCAGTGAGAAAAAAAGAGCGGAAAACTGACAATTATATGAAATTTTCTAATCCAAGGCCATAACTTCAGGTAACATGAATACGATCGGAAAACCAAACTCGAACTTGATCTGTAACTTAGTATGGCAAGCAATGTACAAATATCAAATGAATATCTTCAAGCAGTGAGAAAAAAAGGACTGACTGCAGACGGACGACGGAGTGGCAACCTAATCCCCTTCGCTTTCGTTCGGTAGGGGGACTAATAATTGTCCTTGTTAGTTAGTTTGCACTATAGGTGTACAGAACCATGCAAAACTAGAGTAATTTGCTATAACTCCATTTTACAATTTTTAGCTCACCGAGAGAAGTCGGGGGAGCTTAAATGCTATACTCGGCGTCCCATCTTGGTTAAAGTTTTTTGGAGCAAGTGTGTACATGTGCTATATCTACTTATACTGGTCCAGATCTTGCCCAAACTTGTATGTGATGATGCTTCTGGGGTTAATGAAGGAATACATAGACTTAATACTGAGAATCTGAAGCCATAGGGCTTCGGATGCTGGAGGATGAAAGGTTGTTAGTGCTGGTTAAAGTTTTTGGAGGGCAAGTTTCATTATGCTTATATCTAACTTATTACTGATCTGATCTTCCCCAAACTTGCATGGATGATTGCTTCTGGGGTAATGAAGGAATTATAGACTTAAATGCTGACATCTGAGTCATAGGCTTCGGATGCTTGAGGAAGATATAGGATGTTATGCTGGTTAAAGTTTTGGAGCAAAGTGTACTATTGTGGTTTATCTAAATTATGAAACGGGTCTAATGTGACTTAAAACTTGCATGGAAGGTGGTAATTCAGGTGATTCTGAAGGACTACACACACTTGGTTGCTGATTCTCACTGTAGGTTTCGGACCTCTGTAAGAGATGGGCATTAGAGCTGGTTAAAGTTTTTGGAGGCAAGTTTGCCTATATAGTGGTCTAATCTAAGGTTATTACTTGTCCAATCTTCACCAAACTCTCAGGGTGGTCTGTTCCGGGTATACTGACTTAGTATGATGCCTGAATCCTGAGCTGTAGGTTTTCGGATGCTGGAGATTGATGTTGTTAGATAGCGCATATTTTTGAAGTTATTGCTTGTTTAGTTTTTAATTATATTCTGAATAATACTTGTCCAATCTCACCAAACTCTAATGGAATGGTCTGTCGGCGTGATATCGATTAGATGAAATGCTGAATCTGAGCTGTAGGTTTCGGATGCCTGGAAGATTGATTTTCTTTAAATGCCATAATTTGAGTATCACTTGTTCGTTTAATCTAAATTATTACTTGGTCCAATCCTTAACCAAGACTCTCATGGATGGGTCTGTTTGGTGACTACCGACTTAGAAGATGCTGATCCTGAGCTGTAGGGTTTCGGATGCTGGAGATGTGATGTTGTTTTGAGATAGGACATATTTGAGTAATTGCTTGTTCAGTTTAATCTTATCTAAAACCAAAAAAAATTACTTGTCCAATCTTCACCAAAACTCTCATGTATGGTTTATCGGGTGATACGACTTAGATGCTGAATATGAGCTGTAGGTTCGGATGCTGGAGATGTGATGTTGTTTAGATAGGCATATTTGAGTATTGTTTTGCTCAGTTTAATCTTATCTAAAAAAATTACATGTCTATCTTCACCATAACTCTCATGGATGGTTTATCGGGTGATACCGACTTAGAAGATGCTGAATCTGAAAGCTGTAGGTTTCGGATGCTGGGGAGTTGTTTTTAAATAGGTAATTGTTCCAGTTTTAACCATATCTAAATAATTGACTTGTCCAATCTTCACCAAACTTCTCATGATAGTCCTGTCGGGTGAAATACCGTTTAGATGAATGCTGAATCTGAGCTGTAATATTTCTGGATGGCTGGAGATTTGATGTGTTTGTTTAACATAGGCCTATTTTGAGTTTATTGCTTAATTCAGTTTTATCTTCTAATAATTACTTATCCAATCTTCACCAAAACTCTCATGGATGGTTTATTGGGTGAATAACCGACTTAGAAAAAATGCTGAATCTGAGATGTAGATTTCGGATGCTGGAGATGTATGTTTGTAATATAGACATATTGAGTTTTATTTGCTTTGTTCAATTTCATCAAACTAGATTAATGAATGCGTCTTTGGTGATCTAAATGTATTTGTGTAGTTTAGATGCTGGTATGATATGATATTAATAGATATGGTAATGAATATGATATTATATCTGATATGATTATTATTGATATGGTATGATATTGGTAATGATATTCATACGATATGGTATGATTACGATATTATACAATATGCGTATGATGCGATTATTATACTATACGATATTGTATGATATGGTATGATATGATTTGGTATGATTATTATTATGATATGGTATTATACGATATGGTTTTGATATGAACACATATTATACTGATAATGGTTGATGATATGATAGGGTATGTACGATATTATATCGATATGGTTATGATACAATATGGTAATGATAAACAGTATGAATATGATATTATACAATATGGTATGATACAAGTGTTATAGTGATATGGTAATGATCGGATATGCGTATGAATACTATATTATACGATATGATATGGTCTGATATCGATATTATATGAATATGGTACGATATTATACATATGGTATTATATCCGATATGGTTTGATATTTATGATATGATATTATATCGATATGGTATTAATATATACTTATACGATTAATGGTAATGCATACATGTTACATAATGGTTGATGCGATACTTTACTATACGATAATGTATGATATGGTATTATACGATATGGTGTGATACGATATGATATGGTGATGATATCAATATGGTATGATACGATATGGTAATGATAACGATATTATATAATAATGTTACATTTTGAGTTGTACATGCCAAATATCAGTCAGGGTTTTGACATCATGGTTCCATCGGCGCGAAGGCGAGTCGGACTATGCGTCAAAACCCTGACTACTATTTTGGCATAGTAACGCAAAATGTAACAATTATTATTATTATTATTATTATGCTCCAGTGTCCATAATGTCATTGAAAACACCCCCCACTTTGAATGATGCGAAGTCCATTCTTTTTAGTATTCTTAAAACATCGTACAGGCTTGCCCGTCCTCTCCCATAAAATCTGACAGCCGCAGTTTTTATACTGAAATTCATCGCATGTTTAGTTTTCTTGGGACATTAGATGTGGTCCATAAATAAATCTGGTTCGTCCAGTCCGAAGACGATTAAGGCAACTCATTATTTTGTTTCCGTTCCAAGAAGAATACATCACATTGACGTCACAAACGTTTCAATGAACGTTGTTTGCTTACTAATCAATAATTGAGAACTTTTACAGCGATATAGGCCCTACTATTGCTTTTCAGAAGTAATCATCAATAAATGCTTGTACAATTTACCAACATTACAATAAAAACAGTTGGATTTAATTCTTTAAACGGGTATTTAGAACTGGAGGCCAATGTTAACTTTTATAATGAAAAATTACGACACAATGTCATGGGGCCTGCGTAGCTCAGCTCGGTAACGCTCCGGACGCCAAGCCGAGACTCGTGAGTTTCGACTCCCTCTTATGCGTTAACACAAATTTTAATTTCTTCACGTCTTTTCGGCAATAGTGCTATAGTACTATTTCGGCTAGTGCAACGGCTTGCTACATAAATTCATAGAACATATGCGAAAAATGGGTGGGAATAAGTGAATATATAGGGAGAAAGGTAACAGGAACCATAATAATGTACAATATGGTATGATACGCATGGTATTATACAATATGGATATGGTATGAATACGATATTATATGATATGTATGATATATATCGATATGGTATTGATGCGATAGTCTTGATCATGTATGATACAATATGGTATGATATGTTATGGCATGATACGATATGGTATGATACGTATTATATGATATGGTATGATACGATATTTATATGATAATGGTATGCTACGATATTATACGATATCTTATACGATACTGGTTTGATATGATACACATATTATACGAATATGGTAATGACTACAATAATGGTATGATTACGATATGGTATTGAATACAATATTATACAATTTGGTATAATACAATATTGTATGATATGGTTGATACAAAATGGTAATGATACGATATATTATGAACAATATGGTAAATGATACAATATTGTTTGATATGGTATGATACAATATTCATACGATATGGTATAATAATGATTATAGGATATTAATCATATATATCAATAGTTACATAATATCATATTATAAAATATAATTAATATCATATTATATCAATAATAATGATTTTATATAATATATTCATATATATCCTATATCATAATAGAATAATCATCATGTATGTATTATAATATATAATATAGATGTTATATTATTACATTATGATAATTTTATTTTTTATTGTGTAAATTATGATCAAGTGTAATGGACAAATGAAAAATCCTGTGGTGCTAGAAATAAAGGCATAAATAAATAAGGTGCCATATAAAGGTGTTGCCCGTCGAGGTGAGCCTTTGTAATCTTTGGATTACCTAGATGTTTTTAAATATTCTATCAAACTGGATATTCCATAACCATGTACAATATTCACTCATCTTATTTTTTTAATCCAAAATGAAAGGATGCCAATAATATACAGTGGTTTAAAATTTCATTATTTTAATCAAAGTTTTTAAAGATACTTTGGGTATATTGCTGTAACTGTATTTTATTTAAACAACTCAGCTTTATGAAAAATGGAATAGATTTCATGTTCTTCCATCGTAACTTTCCGATAGTTTTGCAATCTAATTAAAATTTGATCCGCTCCCATACTATCGCTAACAAGGTGATAGTATGGGAGGGGATCAAAGGATTCTAATTTTATTAGATTGCATAATTTATGCAAGCAACATTTCCAATCAATCACCTGTATAATGGTGTTTATGTTCTCAACGGTTTTCGACACACAAGAGCTTAATCTGCGGTACGATCGCTTTTTAAATGGAGACAGCTCTGACATACAGGTTGATGCTACTGTACAAAGGGACGTTCAACAATCAATCGTTTAAAAATCGCA
>CAJDSM010061272.1:3013-14045 GCA_903981925.1 Ostrea lurida | reverse complement strand
TGGTCAGATAAAGCCTCAAAAATTGTAAGTTTAGGTTAGAAATTCTTTTTTTTTTTATTTTTTTTTTATCTTTGGAGAGAGCTACAACATCTTGATTCCGTAATGGCTTCCCTGCAGATGCGGGAGTGACACTCCCGCCCACAATATTTCGAATTATATAATATATTTGCTGGGCTTCATATGCGAAAATAAAAATGGAAAAACATATATTTTCATTAGTCTATAGATGACATTCTAACTTTAACTTACAATTTTTTGAGGCTTTACTGCACCATATTAAACAATATCCATACACTAGTCATTTCTCGATTCGTATCAGGCGCCCATGTTTGTATTTTATTTAACTGGACTTCCGTTCATATGCCCCCAATATAAGGCCTTAGATTTACACAGAGCGATTTTCGTAGTTGTATCAAGCTTTAAAACGGATAAGGATAGATTGTAATTCTATTTTATCTGACACAATCTATTTATTTCGTTAATTTGTCGCGAATGGTTCGAGTTCATGTTGAACAACTACTATTCCCATAGATTTTTTTTTTTTTAGATCCACTCCCGAAATCAATATATGGCGGATCAGAACGAAGAAAATTTTTAGCATGCGGTCACATTTTGTTTATAGAAACCACACCGTTAGATAAGACATGCAACTAGCAAAATGTAGGCTACCCTAAATTGATGGTAAACAACATTATGAAAATTATACCGCGTTATATTTTATAGATTATTTCGCACCAAAATATTTTGACCATCACGAAAATCCTATGGAATTGAAGCCCTCTCCTGCGTAAACGCAGAATAAAAAAAAAAATCGCGGGAGAGGGTACCATTATTGCAGCCCTAACACTTTCCCCGCGCAGTGACTATGGTTGAGTGTATATTGCACTTTGGCGCGACAATTTGTCGGGAAAAGTAGAATAGTTCATTGATTGCGTGTCGAATTCTTGCATAATCAAATCAAAAGCCAAATGCTATGTGGTTCCATTTTCTCGCGAAACCTACTCACGAACAACGACAATTTCGCTGTTGCTCATGCTTTTCTTTTTTCAAACATCGATCGGTTTCGCCCTCAAAGAAAACGCCTACCACTGCATGCGGACTGCTAGAATTCCATAAATGCCGCTTGGGATATCATTTTTTCTGATACAGGTCAGACGAGACAGCGCTAACATATAACACTGTTTGATGAATTTTATTTTACATGAGTTGCCCTAATAACTGATTTTTTTTCGAGATACTTTATGCTTTATAGAGGCGAATAAGACTAATGACACAACCAACACTGAATCTTTGGTGAAAAATTACTCCTAAAAACCACATACAGGGATTCTTTTTCTAGCCTTTCTTACGCTCCATCATCAACATGCATGCTTGCCGCAAACTAAATGCATCGATTTGCATGCAATTTTCTGCTGCCAGTCCAAGCCGAGCTCTTCTTTCCGGTTTTACGAGAAAGCGACCAAGCATGATCTGATTGGTCGCCCAAACTGAAGGTTACGACTTCACAATGCCGAAAGCTTTACTGCCTCGCTTTAGTCAGCCTCAAACATCAATGCATAGCCAATCAAAATGCCCAAATTATTGAAATGCGTTGCCTTTAGAATTTACTTTCAATACCTTTGCGAGTGCTTTTTTTGTTTTCACAAAACAAGCTTTGACCATTTTCGTCCAAAGTGATTGAGATTTGTTTATATTCTCTCCTTGGCAGGCGACATGGCCCTTCATTGAACAAACTTGAAATCCCCATTCACCAAACGGATGATTGCCTACCAATGTTTTGATCAAAAACTTTTGCAAAGTGAATGTGAAAAAGTTTATAACAGACAGGCAACAGTTGATCAGAATAGTTCATTACAGCTTAGGTCGCTAATGAAAGTGAATTATAGCTTCTTGCACTACTAGCACAGTGTACCGCAAATGAAATGAAGAATAATTGCTGATTTGTGTGAGAAAAAAAAACGCGTACCAATGGTGAGAAGGCAAAATAACAGACACAGCCCAAAACTAGTCAATATACTGGAATCGGGTTGTCCGTCCGTCCGTCTGAGAACGCAAATGGTTTCCGGCTCTACGTTGGAAAATTGGAACGCGGATTAAAGGGAGAAATGAAATATGAGTTTAACCAATATAATAAAAACCATTGAATTCAAATGAACAAAAAAAAACCAATAAACGGAAACAACAAAAACCCGCGATAATGAATGAACGCTATTTTTCAGACCCTCCAATCGTTTTTCCCCGCCCTAAACAATTGCAACGATGCCCCCAGGAAACCAAACATATAAGGTAGCCTCAAGTGAGGTTAACAGTCCCACAAGCCAAAAACCCAGAAGAAAAAAAAAAAAAACACACAACAACACTTGAATCCGATTCTAATCTACCATTAAACGCGCCCCCTATGATCAGCGGAACGAACTGAAACACAGCCAACGTCCAGTGAGAAGCGAATCCCGTAAATATCTCGAAAGTAAACGCAACGCCAAGCGGAAAAGTGCTGCCTGTAAAAAAAAAATGCAAAAGATTGTCCAGTGAATTGTAGATGTTCCGCTAAAGCCGGGCTGACATTATCTAATGCGCATTCGCTTATGGTGTTCCACCAAATATAGTTGGCTGTTATTGATGTTCGGTTTTCTTTCCCCAAACTACATTGTACTGATGTCTAACTCGCTTCGCAGTCCAAATGAGAAAAGATAAACAGAATCAACCACCTTAATGCCCGTGTTGTTTCTTCGAAGGCAGACGCTTAACCGCTTTGGCCTAGACAACAACTCAAGAATAACGAACACGATTCTTTTCTTTTATGCCTGAAATGTGGAACCCTAATTTTTTAGCGAAATTTTTATGATTTGCATAATACTAATTTTAAATTCATTCCGGAAAGTATTTTCAAGAAACCCTGATATTACCAGTAATACAATCTACAACCCCAAGACATTATAGACTTTGTTATCAAACGCCAGTGAAGCCCCAATGGATAACTGGCATGTGCATCGAACTAAGATAAAAAAGCGCCCGGTGAATAGGTTAACATTGTCAGTGTGTCAAACTAATCACTAATCCAAAAAACATATAACAAAATCGAAGTGATTTAGAAGGGTAACACGCGACCTCCAGCACAAAAAGCCGGAAAAAACCCGGAAAATAAAAGGATCAAATCTAAAGTTGTTCAACTCCTAGTAGCCATTTTGGGTTGACAATTTTATTTTTTACAAGTTGGATTCAAATATTAACCCAATAGGAATTCGGAGAAAGTTAAATGCCAACCCGGAATAATTCATATCAATTAAATCAAATGTTTCTTGATATAAAAAAAAGAAAACAAACAAAAAACCAAAAAACAAACCGAAATACAAACAAAAAAAAACACAACAACACAACACACACAAAAACAAAACAACAACAACAAACAAGAACAACCTCCCCCAAAAAAACACCGACGTCGACCCTGCACCTAAAAAAAAATGACATGAACAAATAAGAACTGGAATTCCCCGCAACAAACCAACAAAGTCCCCGAATTACTTAGAAACATAATTTGTTTATCGACCAAAACAAAAACGGACAGAATTATGCTTAAGTGATAAAATATATTCCATATCATAATACCCCTGCATGTTACAAGTACATCAGATACGGCTACATAGAGCAGAAAGAAATTTATTGTAAATTAATATGTGCCGATGGAGGAGTGATGGCCCTGCCTTCACTGTCTACGAATGTCCTGAACTCAGACTACAGCCACACCTATATGTTCTATGTCTATATTACAAAATATGAAAATGTTTATTAGCAATAGAATGGACCCAAATCTTCTGACATACGCTTATTTTTCTGATTATTTGGGCAAATAATAGGAAATCCTTCCATTCAAGCTCCCCCGAGTGTAGCCGAATAGGGAAATTTACCACCGAGAAGGGAACAACGTTGTGCATATCTAGCAAACGAAGTGCGAATTTAACTATCCCACACGAGTAAAAAATCTCACCTTTATTCACTGTTTAGTGAAAAAATCAGGAGACTTTGAGGGCACGATGCTAGAATTATCAATATTCTATCTATAATCATTTATTTATTATTTTACCCAGAACAAAACATTTTAAATCCTAGCGCCGATTCTCCATGCGTTAAACACCTTTTAAGAACTGAGGTGATTTTTTACCGATCAACACAGTACAAAAACTGCAACAACAATTAAAGTCTATAATAAACATTATTTTGATTGTTGTAATATAAGAATAAATGCATAAGAAGTAAATCTATATATTTTTTTTCGGGTGAAATGCCAGGTTATCACCGAGTTTTTAGGCGGCTAAAAAAACTTCAATCAAAAGATTTCGCGACATTGATGCATTTTACTGTCCAACATTTGCGTGATATTGCATTCACCCCCAAAGACATAAGATTTCGCTTCTTATTTTTAGCTTGGCATAATATAGCCAAAACACTTAGGTAGACATAATAGAAGGCAAGAAAAAGAGCATAGCAAAAAATGGCTTGAAAAATAAACTTATAAGTGTTAAACTAAAACAACTCGCAACGCTTCCACCAGGAAGCCATGGATTCAAATTGAGAATTTATAGGAAACAATATACTTAACGAATTGCTATAGGCAAATACAAGCGAAGAAATGGAACATGAGGAGAAGGGACATTTGCAGATGGAATGCACGCTGATTCCATCCCAAGCGCGCTGGCTATGCGATGGTCAATCACCGGCGAAGAGGAAGAGAGGCAAGGCCCAAAAGAGATTCTTTGCAGAGAAGATCCATCCAGAAGAAGCAAGATTGCTAAGGACAGGGCTGCCGACATTTGGGGAAAATAAACAGCACTGGTCCCAACAATATACCATTGGAAGTCTCTGGTGACAGGCCTTATGTGAAACCAGCACGATGGGATTTAAAGATAAAAGGAAAAGATTAATAACTATATATTTGCTGCCTTTACTGTGTTCACGTTAATCGGGATGGAAAACATTATGACGTCCACAATCATATGATGAACGTTAAATGGCAGCGAGCTGACACGATATGAGATCGCAAATTCTCACATATACCCTTCACCAGTGCTGAGACCGACTTTACCATGTGAGACAGCCATGTGAGATTTCGCATTCTCACACTGCCTGCGACTGCGACTGTCATTTCATTGTGAACGTCATATATCCTATGATTTTACGATTTACACGAGGGTAAAGCAAAACTTTATTATATTAAGTTTCGTTTAAATTTTCAACTTTATTAGTCCTTTTTTCTGTCCGCGACACGCTTCGAGTTTTTTTTCCAAATTTACACTGCTGTAGTTGCTAAACCATTTTTCGGAGTAATGCTCTTTCCCTGCCCTCAGCCCTGTCTAACAAAATTTTTGTTTAAAGTCAAATAAAGAATTCCGATAAATTGCTAAATTCCTCAAAGCCTCCCAATGATTTTACGCACTAAATCAAGTAGTAGAAAAAATAATCTCATTATCTCTAACTAGTGCTGGGTGCATAGAAAAATTCCCACCTCGGAACAATTGATTCGTGCCTTGTTCTAGGACATCGGCCAAAGCCTGCGTCCTAGATACTGTGAATCCTGTCACCTCGGTTGCGAATTTCCGCTTAGTCTCCAACATCCTCCCAGCAACCGATAGACTAATGAAGGATTTCTATTAATTCCACTATCGGCCTGTCTACTATGGGTTGAATTGGTTCTTGACACTTTGCTGATAAATATGAAAGGAAACCTTATACCGTGAAATACTTGCCACCGCCACAGATGAAATCCATCCAGGCCATTATAAAAATTAAAACCGAACCCGTCAATATCCAAATACCTAAATTCAATCCGAACACCAGACCAGTAAATGTGCGATTGAACCCGTGATAGAAAAGGATACATTTTGTATTACTATTAATTGATCAAATTGATGACAAGACAGGAGCGGACAAGAAAAAAAGAAAGCCAATGATCTCAATTTGAACAATCCATATTTGTAAAGCACCATCGTGATGGGAAACTGTTGAAACTATATCAGTCCAAAGGGTACGTATTCACTACTTGTAACATGTAGGCTAGACTTAGTGTCGGTAAATATATATTTAAATGCACGCCCTTAATTATAACACAAAGCCATACCGTGTATTTGTATGTATTCAGGCGACGATGGGCCTATTAGAGGGATATTCGGAAAATTCTCGGCCGGAAGAGTAACCGGCTTTTGAGCCACAGATTATCTACAGACTCGTGAATTAATGACAAATGGCGTACGAATATAGTGATAACGCAGAAGCAAGAAAAAGAATAGGAGACAATCGGGATTTGATGAGCCGCCGCCTCCACCTTTTTCATGGCCTTTTAAAGCTTAAAAACAGTGGTTCATTGCACTTTATTGATTGTGATATTGGGCAAAGTCAAGCTTTTATATGACTTGTCAAGTGCCAATTAAAGGAACACGATTTAATGATAGAACACAGCACATATGACATTTGGTACAATTGTATTATGTAACCAAACGAGGTCCAATTTGCTACACGTAGTAGTTGTTGTTGCTTTTTCACTGCCCCCGTCGATCGATAAAGATCGGATGAGAATATTGTTTTTGTCCTGGCTCTGCTCAATTATTGTCTGAAATTTAACCTCCATATGTAATCTTATATTTTGAATGGTAAGGTATTTAGGCCTTTGATATTCATCTTGCATGCCTTCCTCTATGACCAGACCTTTCCGTGGGGTTCCGGAAGTCTTTCAACCCAATAACACGATTACAAAGACAGCATCTTACAGGCTGCACCTCCTGCCCAAATCAGTGTGCCTACCAAGAGGATTTTTGACCACCTGTCCTTGACCCTGGACTTTTGAATAAGTAAATTGAACCTACTTTTTTCAAAAACTTTAACACTTAGCCATAAACACCTTTAGTTGGTTTGAATGGGTAATGGATTTATTCATTATGAGTATTCCTTTATTGGCCAAAGCCCTTTTATCTGTAACCAAAAAAATGTCTGACCTTACTTTGATAATTTGACCTACATTTTAAAAAAAAAAGTTTCAACTTTGGCCAAAATGTCTAATCGGCGTATAAGCGGATAGACCTATTCAATGTTGCTACATTCAATAATCCTTATGAAACAACTCCTCCTTTCCACGGGCATTCGTGCTTTTCACAGTAACATCTTATTCTTTTTTGCGAGTATTATTGAAAAATTAAGATAGTTTGCTCATAATTATCCTTTGGTGTTTTGAGATTGCGTAGTTAAAAAAGAAAAAATACCTGCTTCCGGATTTTACCATACACGTATAAATCTCAGATAGTTAAGTGACGGTCGAGAATTGAGATATTAAAATGGTTAATCGATAGGTAAACATTTAACTGCTGTTTTGAAATTGTGTGTTACGTGAAATTCAGGATAGGATGGTCTTCATGGAACAACATCATAATCAAATCATTTAGCCCGACACCCCCAGCCTAATAATAAACTTAAGAATATTATTACATGTTTTACTATGTTATGATTATGATGTATCTTGGCCCAGAATTTACACATCTAACCCAGGTCAGAGAAAGAAATTAAGTCTGTTTCGTCGGTCGCTTGGTGCATCAAGATAACGCTCTGAGAGGTCTATGATACTTTAACAATACATGTTGATGCCTTTTAACATACATGCCTGATACTTTATCATTGTGTGCTGATACATACCCCTTCAACCATTACCCATGCTGATATCTGTTATCATTGCTGTGACCCCTCACGTATCTCCAGAAATACTGATACTTCAACATTACAATGACTGATACAGACAGTTTCATAACACTATGTGACTGCATACTTTTTAAACCTATGTACGGATGCTAATTACCCCACTTTTTAACCGATAAATAACATGCCTTAATAACTTTAAC
Source organism: Ostrea lurida (assembly GCA_903981925.1). Taxonomy (NCBI): domain Eukaryota; kingdom Metazoa; phylum Mollusca; class Bivalvia; order Ostreida; family Ostreidae; genus Ostrea; species Ostrea lurida. The sequence goes on along the minus strand of CAJDSM010061272.1, from coordinate 6,168 downwards.
ATTACATGCTGATACTTTACATCTATTTGTTGTGCTGACCCAACTCCTTCTAAGCAAAGTGTATGTGCGATAAAATACTTTAACCATTACCATGCCTAAACTATTTAACATTGTAAGGCCTGATACCTTATCACCATGTGCCTGATATCTTTAACAATATGTATGTGATACTTTAACAGGCATTACATGCTGGAGTACTTGCTAAACAAATTAGCTACTGACTACATTTAACAGTACGATGCTGAACGCTTATCATTACCTGCTGACCCCTGGATCTTTAACATTATGTGTGATACTTATAACACTACTGTGCTGACATCTTTAACCTAATTACTTGCTGATACACTTTAAATTACTAACTCAGCTGATACTTTATTAGACCTCATTATATGCTTATCTGCATACTTAAATTTACGGAACCTCCAATGCTGAATGACTTCTAACTATTGTTGTGATCTGAATACCATGCTATTAACGATTATCGTGCTGCATACTTTGATCAAAAAATTGATGATGGGCTGATACTCGAATTGGTAACTGAGTTGAACAAAATAATTGATGCTAATCAAATTTTAGCATTACCATGCCTAATACTATTTAACATGTGTCGATCTTACAACTGTATATCTCTTGTGCATATACAATGCTGCTGTCACTATTTTACACCATCTACTGCTGCCTGATACTTATTTAACATCATATGTGTTCGTGTTGATGATACTTTAGCAATTTGTGCTGAAGAATCCGTTATCAATTATGTGTCGATACTTCTGAGTAGACATTACAAATGCTGATACTGTTAACATTAGTGTTTTATTTAAAGACAAAGATCTGTGCTGATACAAATCTAACATACATTGCTAAGACCAACAGTTGAAAGAATTAAGAAATATTAAATTGTAGGCAAAAATAACGTGAATGAAATATAGCAGATGTATATTAATATTTGAAATATGTTATACCTACTCTTTCTTTAGGTTTTAGCGGTAACCATAGCATTCACCAAGACCTTAAACTAATATTGATATATATACCCATCTTAGCCCTAGGATAATTGTCATTAGCTTAGGATTGCACTGTTTAATCACAACAACTGTGTGCTGATTAGTAAACGCTTCATCACCATGTTGCCTGATATTGTACCCATATATCTTATTGTGCTGTGACTCTATCTTCGATTAACTCTCTGGCTCCATTATTAAACATTATCGTCGGCTATGATATTATAATCCACTACCTGTCGTCTGAACGATCTTTTATTATAACCATCACTACTTTGTGCTGATACTCTAAATAACATGCCCTGCATCACTATCATAAACATTCATGTGCTCGATACGTTTAACAGTACATGCTGAGGCTAACCCCTATTATTACACATTATGTTGCTTAGAATAACAGACTTGCTTTAAGAGCTCATTATATGCTACTACATCTAGGAGAATACCTTAAAACAATGTGTAACAATTACATGCTGTACATTTAACATTATGTGCTGATACCCTTTAAACGTTAACAGAAGCTGAATCATGTACCTCTTGATCAGTTATAATGTCGATCATGATGCTACCTTTAACCTTTACGCTGCTCGCCTACCTATAGGATCATATAGTGTCTGATACGCTTTGATATTAAACCCACATAAACATGCTAATATCTTTAGCATTTACATGCTATAATACTTTAACATCTGTGTGCTAGGATATTAGAACCTTTAGTTTCTCAAATTTATGCGCCTCGAATTATTCTGTTTAACATTATGACCTTGACGTTGACTAACTTATAACATTTTATTTGTGCCTCAGATAATTTAGCCCCAATTTTGTGACTGACTACCTTATCAATTATGTGCTGATAACTCTCAACATTAAACATGCTGGTATCTTTCTAAGAACGCCACTTACGTTGACTGATTAGCACTCCTTAACACCACTTACGTGCTGGATTAGCAATAATTAACGCATCTACCACCCCCCCTATGCCTTTGACAAACCAATACATTCTTATATCATTATGTACTGATACTTTAACATATACGCTGCCTGGGCCATACTGTCTTACACAGTCACCGAATATGGTATTTGTAAGCTATGCCGACTATTAAGTAACTAATTACGTGTGCGTTTATTAAAATACCTCTCATGAGCATAGCATGTTATACATGGCTACCGCTGTAGTTTTCTGGCTATAAACTTCCTTTTTAACATTTATTGTATATACATGAGTTTACTTATTAAACCCAAAATTATGTCACGTGAAGAATCTTGTAAAAGATCTATGCATGTGTATCGCCTTTGTGAATAATCTTTTTATTTTTTTTTTACTTGGTAGTCTGAAAAGTATTTTCCTATACAAGTGTACGTTAGAGTGTTATATTAGCATGTACTGTTATGAGAATCTTTATGTAGGCTAAGACAGTACTTATCTATATGATTCAATTAATGGTTAATAGCCCATTTTTACGAATATAGATGATTCGTTCCAACGTTGCAACAGAAATCCAGCAATCACTTTTAAAAATTATTATATTCTTCAATTATTTAAAAATTTTTTTTCTTACATGTCAAGACGTGAGCTATTAGAGTGATTAATAAATAACCATTATGATACGTCTTCGATGCTTATACACTAAAGGTACTTACACAGTGTAATGATGTTTCTTGGTTATTAGTCAATTATCCTCAGTTGCATACAATTGCTCTATATGGTTGACTAGCTTTGGGATACGTTTATTTTACTCATCTAATTATATCTTTGTGCTCGACACTTGGGATAATGCTTTCTTAACAAAAAGGTAGCTCTGGTGTGCCACTAGCTTATCTTAACTGCATTTTCATGTGTTGGCACATCCTATTTTTTAGATTGACCTTTAAATAGTGTATAACACCTTAGTGATAAACACATTGCTGTGTATTGGTAGAATACAGATTGGGCTCTACCTTCAATGCTGGATGAGACATGTATTCAAAGCCTTTATGTAGCATGCTGATACTTTGTCCTAAACGTAAGTTAACGTGATGATGCATACAGTTTCGATTCAAATTGCCATACAAGCAAGTGGCCAATACTATTTAGAGTAGTACGGCTACAAGGATGCATGAGAAGAGTAAACTCATGCCGCTCTATCTCTTGATCTCTGCCATTTAATTCTCTCT
>CAJDSM010061254.1:2134-15703 GCA_903981925.1 Ostrea lurida | reverse complement strand
TATTACGCTATGATTTAGTCGTTAAAAAGTCATTCGATCATATCCCAAAATCGTAGAAGATTTGTGTAAAAACAACAGATTATGAAATTAGATTGATAAAACCGTGTCTGTTGAAGTTGCAAATCACAAATGAGAGTTACTTGTAATGGATTTTCTAAAACAAAATAGTTGTACACACGTATGAGTGTAAAGGGGCTATTCGCTGTTCACTAATAAATTGAGGAGGGTGAATGCCGAATGTAATCGCTACCTGAAAGTATACATTCTGTAACAACAACATTCCCGCCTTTCTCATGAACTTATGTTACAAAATAGTCACATCTGTCGCATCAAAATTGGTATTACATGTATATAATATTTATAATTTTACAACAATTCTTACAAGGCTATTCAGACCGTTACTTAATCATAGCTAAATCATTACTATAATATTAAAAATCTGAAACGGAATCGTTATAGGACATTCTCTTGTTCCCGAAATGTAAGATTAGTTTTAAAACAAGTCGTAAAACAGTCCGTAGTCAAATCAGTGTGTGAAAAACGGCTTAACAATGGCTATGAAATACATCAGACAGCATTTGACTCAATCACGCGCAGACCAGAAAATGCTAGGGATTCGAAGAATTTCTTGTTATGTTTAAGATTTGAACCTATCAAAATAAAAAAACCAAAATCACACACACACAGAGACACACACAGATACAGACACACACACACACACACGCACGCACGCACGCACGCCAATCCATTGAAAAATAACCTTCAAAAAATACCGCTGGCGGATTTAGAGTGGGGCCTGGGGGCGCACGCCCCCCCCCCTAAAATTTTCAAAGATTAGGGTGCATGGGGATATATATCGGTCAATTCTTACGTCACAATTATTTACCTACCTGTCATTACTCAGGGGGTGTATATGGTGCCGTGCACCCCACTCTTTTAAACATTGAAGGAAATATTTTAATACCTCTCGCTTCCGGGGGCTTTCGCCCTGGACCCCCAGGGCGTTGCCGCTGTCTCCACTGGGGGCGTTAAGGCGGTCCCGCACCTCCTGTCTCTGAAAAAGAAATCCGACGACCCCCCCCTCTCCTCCTAACCAGAATTCCTGGATCCGCCCCTGTTTACATATCAGATATACTGTGCGTGTATATAGTTACTAACTCGTATGTTAAAATGAGAAAATATGACTTATTGAGGTATTCCAAATAACAAGATATTTAATCATTTGTATAAATAACGAGGTACTAAGTTGGTATTATACAATAATTAACTTTTTATATAATGAGATTCTAAGTGGTCAAAACAAGTTAATTTTTTTTCACTTTTTTTTCAAAAATGAGCCCAGCCGTCTTTTGTTAAAAAAAATATAGAAGGGAATGGTTCTTTAGTGTTCTGCTCTTTAACACGACATTTAAATATATACCCTAGTTCTATCGCACTGGGAAAACCCATTGCGATAGTTATTTAGCAGGCCCACCCTAAAATCGACGCCACGGAGAGTGATATACGCTGAGGGAGTTCTGGATACATAAGGTACGTGATTGAAACCGACTCATTACTAATGTACAAGACTGGTTACTGATGTGATATAGTTTTCTAACACAGAAAAACAAGTACACCTTTTATTCTCTGGTAAATATTAATCGCATATTTGGTCAATTACATGTATCTCTGCGGAACCCCTCTCATTTTCCTTCAGATTACCTATGCTTAGGTTACTACTTTTAATTATGTTCTTTGGGTATATAGCTAGTATCATTTACAAAACTATTTCACGAGTTGTTCGCCATTATTAAGTAAATGGTAGTGAAGAGTCTCTACACGATGGTATCAGAGATTAAACATATAATTGTATTTAGTTTAGTACTTTATAGTCTTGCGCTTTGTATTTCTGTTATATAGAGAAGTTGTTGGTTATGTGCATGATACTCAACGACTGACGAATTATATGGTTATTTCAGGCTTATTTAGAAATAGTGTAAAACTTTGTATAATTCCATTCATATCTTTTAAATCTTCATTCGTACTGGTTTAAAGATTTGTGCATTGTGTTGGGCTGATCAATATAACAAAAAACGGGTACACCAGTATGTCACGTGTCACCGTCAGATATACAAAAAGTAATATCTCTGTTCACTGTACAAAGTGTGCACATCAGTTGGTTACCGAGAATAATGTCACAATTGAATTCCGCAAAATCTGAATTAAAGGGTTTGCTGATACAAACAACAATAAGAACTTTATTTATTCAGGATGACATGCTAGTTTTCAATATGGGCCTGCATATAACTGTAGAGAAAAATATTAATAAAACAAATTTAAATAAATAGATTAGAATAATGCACAAATATTAAAAGAAAGAGTACATATAAATATACAGGAAACAATTTCAAAATGTAAGATAAAACAAGTACAAAATGAAATTAAGAAGTATTATGCTCTTCACCATGTTTCCTATTACCATTAATGAGAGATCTGTATCAATGGTCAAGACTCGATAACATTCCAGCTATTATAGAAAATTAAAGGGCATTATAACATGTTTTTTGAGAATAAAATTGTAAAAAAAAAAAAAAAATAAAAATGCTCTCTATTTCTTAATGTCTTAAATGTCTCCTAAGGGTATTCTAACAGTCAGCGAAATTTTGAACGCATTTGTTGAGTTATAGTTAGATACAGATGCTTAACAATTCGTCGGGTTATGTAAACAAGGCTCGTGTCGTGCTTTTACATGTATTTGCATTTATTGGATATACTCGTAAACGTCCCGCTTATTTTCAATTATTCATTTCGAAGACTCGCATCGTATTGACAACATAATGTATGCCGTAGCAAGCTGTATTTTGCTTCATTCGCGCCACACTTTTTTACAAGCCATGGCCATTTTTTTAATTCACAAAATAATTGATTCTTTTTGAAAATGTTAGAAAAATGCATGTCTACCATTGTCTCGCGTCTGAACAATCACTGCTACGGATAAAATTATCCTTGGTCTATTCATATCTTTGTAAAACTAGATCAAGAATATTTCCTAAAAATTTAATATGGATTAAATGGAAAAAGTTTTGAAAAATGATATTTCTCTATTATGAATGGCTGCTCCGAGATTCAGTGGAGACGTCAGTCCAAATATCTAGCCGAGCTGAATCTCAACCGAGATTAGTAGCTGTGCATACATATATCGTTATAACATAGGTCAAAATTAGCTTAAATTCCTTAATTATATGCAGTGAATGAATTCCTTGAGAAGACTATATTTCTATTTCAGTTGGACATTTTAATGAAATACAGATTTTTGAAAACCATGACATTACTATGAGGGGATAATCCTTCAATTAAATTATGGATGTATGCAAAGACCATTTCAATGCTCCCGGTCTAACGGCAACACCGTAAAATAGGATGCCACAGCTACTAATCTCGGTTTGAATTCGCTCGGCTAGATATTTGGACTGACGTCTCCACTGAATCTCGGAGCAGCCCATTCATAATAGAGAAATATCATTTTTCAAAACTTCTTCCATTTAATCCAATATTAAATTTTAGGAAATATTCTTGAATCTAGTTTTAACAACAGATATGAATAGACCAAGGATAAATTATCCGTAGCAGGTGATTGTTCAGACCGCGAGGACCAATGGTATGTAGCATGCATTTCTAACATTTTCAAAAAAATCTTATATTTTTTGTGAATTAAAATGGCCATGGCTTGTAAAAATGTGGCGCGAATGAAGCAAAATACAGCTTGCATACGGATACTTATTGTTGTCAACGATGGAGTCTTCAAATGGAATAATTTGAAAATAGGACGGGACGTTACGAGTATACCAATAAATGCAAATACATGTAAAAAGCCACGACACGGCCTTGTTTAATACGACGAATTGTTAAGATCCTGTATCACTTATAACTCAACAAATGGCGTTCAAAAATTTCGCTGACTGTTAGGAAATTACCCTTAGGAACATTGTAAACATTAGAAATAGAGAGCATTTTATTTTTTTTTTTTTTTACAATTTTATTCTCAAAAAAACATTGTTATATGCCCTTTAATTTTCATAATAGCTGGGAATGTTGATCGAGTTCTTGACCATTGATACAGATCTCTTCATTAATGGTAATAGGAAACATGGTGAAAGAGCATAATACTCTTAATTTCATTGTACTTGTTTTATTCTTACATTTTGAAATTGTTTCCGATATTATATGTACTCTTTCTTTTAATTTTATTGTGCATTATTCTAATCATTTATTAAATTTGATAATATTTTTTTCTCTAAAGTATATGCAAGGTCCCATATTGGAAAAAACTAGCATGTCATTCCTGAATAAATAAGTTCTTTAGTTGTGTTTGTATTCAGCAAACCCTTTAATTCAGATTTTTGCGGAATTCAATTGTGACATATTCTCGGTAACCAACTGATGGTGCACACTTGATAGCAGTGAACAGAGAATTACTTTTTGTATATCGTGACGGGTGACACGTTGACCATACTGGTGTACCTTTGTTATATTGATCCAGCCCAACACAACACAAAATCTTTTTAAACCAGTACGATGAAGATTTAAAAGATATGAATGGAATTATACAAGTTTTTACACTATTCGTAAATAAGCCTGAAAAAACCATAATAATCGTCAGTCGTTGAGTATCTGCACATAACCAAACAACTCCTATAAACGAAACAAAGCGCAAGACTATAAAGTACAAATAAATACAATTATAGTTTAATCTCTTGAACCATCGTGTAAAGACTCTTCACTACCATTTACATTAATAATGGCGAAACAAAACTCGATGAAATAGTTTTTGTAAATGATTACAGATATACCAAAGAACATAATTAAAAGTAAGTAACCTAAGCACTAGAGTAATCTGAAGGAAATGAGAGGGGTTCCGCAGAGATACATTATTGACCAAATATGCGATAATATTTACCAGAGTATAAAGGTTGTACTGCTTTTTCTGGTTAGAAACTAATCACATCAGTTAACCCAGTCTTGACATTAGAATGAGTCGGTTTCAATCCACGTACCTTATGTATCCAGAACTCCCTAGCGTATATCACTCTCTCGTGGCGTCGATTTTAGGTGCCTGCTAAATAACTATCGCAATGGTTTTCCAGCTTGCGATAAGAACTAGGTAGTATATTAATGTCGTGTTTAAAGAGCAGAACAAAAGAACCATTCCCTTCTATATTTTGTTTAACAAAAGACGGCGGGCTCATTGGTTGAAAAAAGTGAAAAAAAATAACTTGTTTTGACCACTAGAATCTCATTATATAAAAAGTTAATTATTGCTTAAATACCAATTGAGTACCTCGTTATTTATACAATGATTAAAATTTAAATCCCCTTTTTTGTTATTTGAATACCTCAATAATCATTAATTTTCTCATTTAACATACGATGTTAGTAACTATATACACGCACAGTATATCTGATATGTAAACAGGGGCGGATCCAGGAATTCGGTTAGGGAGAGGGGGGTCGTGGATTTTTTCAGGAGACAGGGCTGGGACCGCCTTAAGGCCCCCAGTGATACAGGGCAACGCCCTGGGGGGTCCAGGGGCGAAAGCCCCCGGAAGCTGAGAGGTTTTAAAATATCTTCAAGTTTTAAAATGGGGTGCACGTCACCCTTACCACCCCTGTTATGGCCTGCTATCTTACAAAGAAATGACAGGTAGGTAAATAATTGTGACGTGAAGAATTGACCGATATTATCCATGCACCCTAACTTTTGAACAATTTCAGGGGGGGCGTGCGCCCCCAGGCCCCACTCTAAATCCGCAGTGGTAAATTTTGAAGGTTTATTTCAATTGGAAGGCGTTGCGTGCGTCACACGTGCGTGCGTGTGGAAGTGTGTGTTGTCTGGTATCTGTGGTGTGTCTCTGTGTGTGGTGATTGGTTTTTTATTGATTAGTTAACTAAACATGAACAAGAAATTCTTCGAACCGGAATCCCAGCTTTTCTGGTTGCGCGTGATTGAGCCAAATTGCTCTATGTATTTTCATAGCCATTGTTAAGCCGTTTTTCAACACTTGATTTGACTACGGAGCTGTTTTACGACTTCCGTGTTTTAAAACTAATCTTACATTTTCGGGAACAAGAGAATGTCCTATAACGATTCCGTTTCAGATTTTTAATATTATCTAGTAATGATAGCATGATTAAGTTACGGTTCTGAAATAGCCTTGTAAGAATTGTTGTAAAATTATAAATAGTTATATACATAGTAATATACCAATTTGATTGCGACAGATGTGACTTATTTTGTAACATAAGTCATTGAGAAGCAGGGGAATGTTGTTGTTACAGGAATGTATACTTTAGGGGTAGCGGATTTACATTCGGCATTCACCCTCCTCAAATTTATTAGGGAACAGCGGAATGCCCCTTTAACCACCATACGTGTGCTTACAACTATTTTGTTAGAAAAAATCCATTACAAGGTAACTCTATTTGTGATTTGCCACTTCAAACAGACACGGTGTTTATCAATTTAATTCATAATCTGTTGTTTTACACAAATCTTCTACGATTGGGATGATCGAATGACTTTTTAACGACTATCAAGCCGTAATATAAGGTAACATCGGATGTCATTGCACTTGTTTATTGAAATAGCATAATCTGTATCTTTACGAAAAATTTAAATCTTTCGGAATTTTTTTTCTATGTATAACATCTAATAAAGTTATGCTTTGTAAAAAAAACAAAAACCAAACAAACAAAAAACAAAAAAAAAAAAAACACCACACAACACGTATTAACAAACATTAGAAAAGACAAAAAAAAGAATAACAAAGAAAAAACAAAAGCACTATGTATAATAACTAAAATAATTAATAAAAAAAAAAATGAATATAACACACAACCTATTGAACAAAAACAACAAAACAAACAAAGAATCGCAACTAAAGAAGAAGAATGTAAACAGACACATGAAACGAAAACAAAAATAAATCAAACAATGGTATTAAAAATAGATTTTAGCAAAAACGCTAAAAAAGAAAATACCCCCCAAATAAGAGTCTTAATATAAAATATCTTACTTTGAGTGAAAACAAAAACACAAAAAAAATCGAAAAAAAAATACATACGAAATAATAATAAATACCCAAAAAAAACATACATAAAACAAAAAATGAAGTAAATACCAAAAATAAAACGCTAAAAAGAAATACAAAAAAACAATAATAAAAATACAATGATAAATAAAATTATAAAAAGTGAACATATTATAACACACCAGAAAAAATTAAAAAACAAACAGAAAATAAAACAAGTAAAACGAAAAAAATATAAAGCATAAAAAAATAACAAAAACAAAAAAAACATTTTAAAATAATAGAAAAATAAATAAAATATAACACAAATAAATAAAAAGAAAAAGAAAATAAAAAACGCAAAAAAAAAAAAAACAAAGTAAAAAAACAAAAACATAAAATAGAAACAAAAGAATAATAATATCCACAATATATATAAATAAAAAAAAAAACAAACAAAAAATAAAATAAAAAATACATAAGAAAAAAAAAAAACCAACATGCAAACAAACAAGAAACGAAATAGTAAAGAACCAAAAACAGAATAAAAACGAAAATTAACAAAAAATTAAAAAAAAAAAAACAATTATATAAAAAATAAATAAAGGAACATAAAAAAAATAAAAACAAAATATAATCATAAAAAACAGAACAAAAAAAAATGAAATATAAAGTTTAACAAATAAAATATTACAAACCAAAAGAAAGAACCAGAACATTTAAAAAACAAAAAGAAAAAATCAAAGAAGTTAACACAATTAAATAAAATAAATATAACAAAAAAACCGATAAAAAATAAAAAAAATATAAAAAAAAAAATAAAAAAAAAAATTAAAGACTTAACCATAAAAAATAATATACAAAGAAAAAAGAAAAATAAACAAAAAAAACAAAAAAAAATGAAAAAAAAAAAAAAAAAAAAAAAAAGAAAAAAAAATAAGATAAAAAAAAAAAGAAAAAAAAAAAAAAAACCAAAAACAAAAAAATCCCCGCTCCGAAAACAATGAAAACAAAAACAAACAAATAAACACAAAAATATAAAAGATACAACAAATAAAGAAAAAAGAAAACAAAAGAATAAAAAACAATAAAAAAATATAAAAAAAAAAAATAAAAATCTTAAAAATTTTAAAACAAAAAAAAAAAATAAAACCAGAAAATATATTTAAAAAATGATAAAAGAAACATCAATAAATGAAAAACAAAAATACAAAAATATACCACAACACAAACAAAGAGTGAGTATTTAAAGGATTTTAAGAAAAAAAAAAAAAAAAAATAAAAAAAAAAAAAAAAAAAAAAAAAAAAAAAAAAAAAAAAAAAAAAAAAAAAAAAAAAAAAAAAAAAAAAAAAAAAAAAAAAAAGAAATAAAGATAATAAAAAAAAAAAATAGAAAAACTAACAAAAAAAAAAAAAAAAATAAAAAACAAAAAAAAAACCAGAAAAACAGAAATAAAATAAGATAAAAAACACACAAAAAACAAAAAAAACTATAAAAAAACAAAAAAAATAAAAAAAAAATAAATGAGAAAGAATAAAAAAACTTTTTAAAAAATAAGAAAACAACAAAAATAAAAAAAAAAAAACAAGAAAAAGAAAAAGAAAAATTAAAATAAAAAAAACAAGAAAAAATAAAAATAAAAAAAAAAAAAAAAAACAAGTAAAAAAAAAAAAAAAAAAAAAAAAAACAAAAAACGTAAATAAAAAAATAAAATAAAAAAAAACAAGAAAAAAACATAAAACAAGAAAAAAAAAAAAGAAAAAAAAAAAATAAACAAAACAGATAATAAAAAAAAAATAAAATAAAATAAAAAAAAAAAAAAACAGAAATAAAATAATTAAAAAAAAAATAAAAGAAAAAAAAAAAAAAAAAAAAAAAACAAAGATAAAAAAAAAAAAAAAAAAAAATAAGAAAAAAAATAAAAAAATAAGAGAGGAATTAAAACACATTTAAAGAAAAAAAAAAAAAAAAACATAAATAAAAGAAAAAAAAGAAAAAAGAAAAAAAAAAACAAATATAAAATATCAAAAAAAAAAAAAATAAACACACATAAAAGTAAGATATATAATACATCGACAAAAGACAGAGAAAAAAAATAAAAGAAAAACAAAAAGAAAAAATAAAATTAAAGAAAAAAAAAAAAAAATCACAAACGAATAAAATAAATACGGAACAAGAAATAAAACAAGATAATAACAAAAAAAGAATAAAAACTCACAACTACATAACAGAAAAAAGAACAAAAAAAATAAAATAGAACAAAAACAGAGGTACTATCAAAAAAATAATAAAAAAAAATAAAAAAAAAACAAAATAAAAACTAATAACAACAAAAAAAAAAAAAAATAAAAAAACATATAAAAAGATACAAAAAAAAAAAAAAAAAAAAATAAATAATAAATTAATATTCACAAAAGAAAAAAACAAATAAGTGATATACAAAAAACAAAATGTACCCACATAAATAAATTAGATCAAACGCAACACGAAAGATAAACAAATGATTGAAAAATTCAATATAAAATGGAAAAATATGTGTATTAGAGATTTTTCCATGAAGAACAGTAAAATACTACTTCACTAAGACATTTATGTCTGACACAGTTTTACATATATAAATAAAAATAAAGCGAAGATATGAAAATAAAGAAGAAAATACTAATGCCATTTATATTTTGTAAAGACAAACCTAATGTACCAATTGAAATTATAAAATATTAAATGTCAACTTAATAATTATAAGATCGGTTATGCATATTTCTATAAATGTGATGTTAAATGAAAATAGTCCGACTATCCTGAAGGGGTCTGTCTCCTCAAGTAGTTGCTGCCAGGAGGGGAAATTATGGACTTAGTGGATTTATGGATGTTCCCATTGGGCAGAAAGACTTAACAAATAATTAATAATAATATCAAATATTGATATATAGTAGGATCTCCCATGTTTGTGGTTTGATATGATGGATTATTCCAACGAGTTGTTGTTTTCTATCCCCGAGCCTTTGGCGATTATATCTTTTTATCACATATTCATCACAGACTAAAGGGCGTAAGAAATAAAGATTTCAAAAAATTCTCTTTTGTTTACCTGAGGCCGAATACATAGTAACCGTTAACATTACGCCGCTACAATCGTTTGTGGGAATTTAAAAAAAAAATAGAAACCAAATAAGACGTAGCATAGATTTAAATCAATTTAAGAGATAATAATTACAAATAAGGAAAATACATATGAAATATGTAGTAGAAAACATATAGAGATATCAATCCAAGTAAGTGACTGTTGCGAGTAGGAATGAAGTATCTGTACATGTATTCAAGCCACTGATGAATATATGATATATATATCCTGATCAATAAACATGAGGATACGTGGAGCTATTCATAGTGATTGTGTTTTGGGTTTCCTACATATTCCAACATTCCGTGATGGAACTCGCCTTTGTCTGCAGCAGAGATTGCTCACGATGCGAGTAGGCCTACCCCGTGTCGGTGCATGGATGATGGAGTGGAACAAGCTTGACGCCATCCATTAAATCAAAATGACGTCTCACAATACGTGACAACACACTCCTCTTTCTCCCTTGTCTTCGTAATGTGCTTCTATCGATCTCTCCCTAACACTCCAGCACGAGATTTACACAGTAGACCTCTCATTTCCAGCTTTCGAACGGCCCCACACGGGGGGGGCGTATGCTTTCAATCCCTTTGAACTTTTCTCTGCTGCTCTTGTCAAACCAAGTGAGTCAAAAGCTCCAAGCTACAATCAAATCAATAGTCATAAGTAGTTACTCCACAAGACCTACTGATTGGGACGGAGCAGAAGCAACGGTATTGGGACGGGCAGGGCCAAAGCTGTACTCATCGAGTGCACTGATACCGGGTGGTGCCCCCGTCCTTCACATCCCAAGTACGATTAGGAATGGTATTCCTACCACTCATATGCTGCTCACGGCAGTAGTGACCTAAAGATAATGAAGATTTGATTGAACCTGCATCCAATGCTCATGGGGGTTCTCAACGTGTCTTCCCCAGATCCAACATAACTCTATGGCCTCATTTTAAAAAAGTATTCTGTTAAATCTCTGTCATTCCCGTTGACAATGTTTACTCCCATCGTGTAGGAGTCGTTCTCGATTTCTCCATCTTGGTTGTTAATGTTCACCACAGCTCTCTAGTAATCTCTCTCTTTGGTGTCCTGACCATCTTCCATCAAATATTTGCTGTCAGACTAGTGCGCTATACGATAATTATAAACTCTCGCAGAAAGAATTTCAGTGCCAAAGACTGCGGAGAACGTACACCTTCACCACCCAATGTCAAACGGAATTGGTCAGATCACCTTTCCTAACTAGAAGCGTTATTAGGCTTGTTTCGCACGACTCTGGAGACATGTGAGATACAGGAATGGCAAAAGACAATACGGAATGTAGAGACTAATTGAAACCAAATTTAGTCCATGCGTAACAACTGCAGAAAAGCACGAAAAGTACAGGAGATACTCACCATTTCGACAATGATGTTTGTGAAGGAAACCCAAGGGTACCTGTAGATTTGCCATTTGGACTAATAAACAACAGTGAAAGACTAAAGACAAAGGACTACCCATCGAGTTAATATCACAAGATTGAAAACCATAGGTATGAGTGACGGAAACATAATTCACATCTTGAAGCACAGAGACAACCGTCGAAATACAAGAATAGACAGTTTCGCTTGAAGAAGCAAAGAGCAAATGAAAATCATTTGGAGTAGGAAGATCATTTTTAATCCGATTTTTAGCTTTTTGAAGGAAAATAAAATGGCAGACAAGTTTTGAAGAGTCAACAGATTTTTATGTTAATGCAAAAGCGCACATCCAAATTTAATATATACTGGCTCTCTGATATTGTAGATATTAGCATATCGATATCATATTTTTATGCACCTAAACAAGTGATTACATGTATGATCACCTGTGATTACTTATGTAGCTGATCGTAAATGGATGTCAAGGTTGTTTATCCGATGTGTAAATATCACCATCCAATCCAAATAGGCCGGAGCATACCTGACCACCATTAGAGGAGGGGATTATGGAAAGGAGAAAAGAGAAGTACATTAATCCAACAGCGAATTGAATCTCCTACAGTGAGGATAAGGAGGAGAGAACCATGTGCAGATCACCTGACGAACACCAGGTGAAGAGGAAACCCAGGAGGTACTGGTAATCAGATATAGAAATATAAAGAAAAATAAAGCCAGAGATCACAAAAAACAAAAAAAACATAATAAATATAGGTTGCGCTTTTGTATTACAGTATAATACGTCCGCTCTTCAAAAAACAATAGTTCTGGTAAATATAAAAAAATGATAAGTTGCACTGCCACATCTTTCGTATATACGGTTTGCTCCCCTTCAAAAGAGCGGTATAATTGAATTACGGATAATAGTACAGAGATGTATACTCGTCCCAATACTCAGGAATGGGGTTATCTCTTTCGTATACCTTCCTCGGTTGCCTCTCCCACATAAATTGAATCCCCGTTACGCCAACAATCGTTGCAAGTCTGGCTTATGTAAACAGTAACTTGAGATCTTTTAGTAACTATAGTTAAGAGATCCAATTATTGTGATACAATTAATATTATCTTTAAGTAGCAATGGTTATTTACTAAGTCTGGCTGCTCGTCTTGTCGAGAGATCTCTCAAAAATTACACATATCATGTCAAACTTGTTTCTCAAGTCAGACTTAATTATTCAAATTGTGAAGTTATATTCTGGTAGGTAGTCCTTTGTCTATAGAATAAACTTATCACTGAGTGTTATCCCCTGACAATGTGTCCATATAATAGCCAAAATGTATCTAATCGATAGCGTACCCATTTGGTGTCCTTCACAAATAACAAATGTTGTCATAGAAATCTTATTTATGTACGACAAGGAAATGAGTTGAGTTGATATTCAACAGATAATATCCGCACGTTGTAGTCTGTTCGGCTTAGTAGCTCAAGTTTGTACGCGACGATTGGTAGACTCCAAATGATTGGTTATTGATAATCTTGTTGTTGAAAAAGTCTCTTCTTCCCTCATCAGATATTTAGAGTACCTGTTTTTCCCCTCACCGTGGGTTTATCTCCCCCGTCAGATGTGTGATACATAGAAAAATGTGAGCACCACAAGCTGCTCGGTAGTAACATAATAATGCAGTGTAAAAAACAAAGTTAACTGAATTGTGACTTAATTAATCCATACTGTGTTCATTTCCGGCCACTGCGGAGTTTATTGAAAGTATAGATAAGCATTTAGTAATTTTGTATTGTTTAAATTATAGAACAGATGGTACATATTAGAATACAAAATCGGTTAAATATTTTATAATGATGTCCAGAATCCGGTGTGTGATCTGTTACTCTGTTATTATTAAAAAAATTTTGCTCCGATCTTGTTATATATGCGAACCATATTACATATGTACTACACGCGAAAAATATACACAGAATACCTCCCTTAATGTTTAATCATCTCTCTTCTCTCTTCT
>CAJDSM010061244.1:0-11518 GCA_903981925.1 Ostrea lurida | reverse complement strand
CTCCGTCTCACCTGTATCAGAAATATCGCCTACACCAAACCCAGCCACTTTAGAACACCTCAGCAAGTCCAAGGACTTCACTCCGTCAAAGGAAAAGAACATCGTGTTGAAAGACTATGAACATTAAAAATCGAACTGTAGAAACAATATTTTTCAGTTGTGCTGGACTTTAAATTGTGTGCTTTCTTTATAAACACACGGATTTAGGAACGATTCTTATAGTTAAAACCAATATCGATTCTTATTACTTTATATCAGTCATAGTACATCTAGAATATACATTATGACTTGAGGGGATAGAGAATATCCGTATGATTATTGTTAATTCGCTTTATATTGTTTCAGATCTCATCATTCTGATGTCGATATAAGATATGAAAAACATGTTATACTCATTTACTGGTACAAGTACATTTATATGATTGGGTTATGCAAAATTGCTTTTTTAAAAAGAGTTTTGGTATATTTTTGAATGAGATTGCAGCATATGTACATGTATGAATCTGGATTATGTAGATACATACTATGGTATATAGATTTTGCTGTCTGACAGATTATTGATTATTTATTGTTTTACGTCCACTCGAGAATATTTCACACATCCATTGCCGGCCGTGAAGGCTGCAAATTTGGCCTGTGCTCAGCGCTCATGCTTTGAGCAGGGAGGGATCTTTATCATGCCACACCTGTGTAACACGGACCTAGATTTTTAGGTTCATCCGAAAGACCGTCCCATTCACTTGCCTCTTACGACACGCAAGGGATCTGCTGGGGACTTATTCTAACCCGGACCCCCACCGGTCATGCTTCATCTGGACTGGGCTACCAGATCGCAAAAGTGTGAAAACGAAATTCGTTTACTGGGTGGCTAATGGTTCCTTCAATCAAATGGCATTATCTCCCGCGATGTCCTCGGACTAGAGAATGAATTCCAGTGAATAGATTTACCATCCATTGATGAACATGATGGCATGTTCAATTGCCTACCCATTGATATAACACATGATGAAAATTGCATTCCAGAGATATATTTGACATGTCAAAAAGCGACCCATTCCAGCGGCACGCCTGTGTATAACAAAATACAGGTAGATCCCCCCCCCCCCCGAGGGGGATACACAAGTGGTGACCCACTAACGCCATGCCTTTGTTCACGTTTCATGTCATCTTTCCCCGCGGTTCTTTATTTCTTTGATTTTGTTGAAGGAGACAAACAGGTACCGGGGATATCTGATTGCAGGGATTATCAATTATTCTATGGTGGATCCGTAAATCCGTAACCGCAATTCATGTACCATACGAATTTATCCAACTAGATATGCTATCATGCAAATGAACAGATATATTTTCTGATTGAAATTCATGTCAAAGTTTGTAGAGCATACATGCAAATGTTTAAAATAAAAACTATTCAGGCGAGTATAAAACGGTGTATGGATGTAAAGGAAAGCTTAGAGAATCATACAGAATCTCATGATAAAGGCCTTTCAACAAATAAGAAAATGTTCAATGGATGAGTAATAGGAAATATGATACTTTGCATCGCATTCATTTGCGTGACTTCAATGCGTTCTAAGTATCTAAATGACTGTTACTACAACATATGCTACTACGAAATAAAGTATAAATTCTACTGATTTTTTTTTTTTTTTTGATAACTGGTGACAAACTAAAGTCAGGATGAAGATCGTGGTCGTTTCACTTTTTCTAGCACAGTTTTTGTTTCTTTATTTCTTTGATTGTGTTGAAACCCAGGGTATTACCATCTTGGAACACACTTTCCAGCCAGTGAAGGTACAGGACAAATTAGTACCCGAAAAAAGAGGTAGGTTATTTTTATTATTGATAATATGAAGAACTGTCCCAAAATGACTTACCCAAACCTTACTAGGATGAGAACTATGAGAGTCTTATCCGATGACAAGTTTATTAATCTATAATTTTCTTTACAAACTAGACATCTGCAAGATTTGATTAATCTTACAATGTTTTTAAAGGTGTGGTCGTGCCACATTTAGTAAATATTGGAAGGTATGTGTGCTGCAAATTTGAAAGGATATAAAAATTTCTTTATTGATGGTTTCAGTTCAATGGATAGAGTTGTTAAATGCTTATATCATTTCAATTTCTAATAGCGTTTAATACGAATTAAAATTAGCAGGCACATCCAAAGCTAAATTTTAGATCAGTATCATGACCCCGCCCCTCCCCCCGATTTATCCTCTGATACATGGCTTACATGCTCAATTGCAATATACGATTGAATAGTAACAGAGGATATGTACACAAACAAAAGGCTTGAAAGCCCATTCCACAATAATGCCTATCAAAAGACGGGCGTAAAAAGTCTAGATCCATTAATTAAAAATGCCGCAAAGATATCAGATCTAGAGTTCTTCAAGCGATAAGAATAGAATAGAATAGATTTTATTAAACAAATTTAGGGTCCATAAGGGCATCCAAGTTAAGAGTTACATATAAAAGAAGACAATCAAGACTGTTAGTAAAAACATGATAAAGACAAATTAAAATAAAATGATAAATGACTATTGAAGATTATAGCAGTTTGGGATTATATCTATAATAAATATTTATAACATCTGTGTAATTGATATAGATACATGTAAAATACAGGAGTATTAACTAAATCTATTTCTCTTTTGTATTTCTTTTGTTCTTGTATAATGCACTATTATATTTCTTATTTTGAAAATACTGATTAAAAATTCCCTATATAGCCTGGTAAGCAACATATCATTCTCGTTTGACATAATCCACAGAAATTTTTTCTTTACTTGATAAACTATAAAAGTTTTTAGTATTAAAGTCCTAAAAAAAAAAAACCCATGCCTATGAAATGTATACAAAGAGCAAGCGATAAGTGAAAGGTACGCTTGTCTTTCAGGTGATTCTCCTAAACGTAAAGACGGCTGATTTTTCGTTTATCCTAATGAGAGAACCTGAGAATTGTGAACGGTCAGACGGCGATATTTGACCGTATCCTGACGAACGACGGAAACGGATATGACAGACAGAACAGGAATCTTACCTGCCCTGAGCTGTATGCCTACATGTTTGTTGTCGATTGTCTCTCCCCTAATAGGCCAGTATGGATACATATTATGCTGAACAAGAGCGTGGTAGGATCTGTCCATGTATCGCGACCGCCTGCTCACCAAAGCTCACCTTGGCTGCAGATAAGCAGAACCATTATTCTGAAGGCAAGAAAAGGTGACCATGTTAAAGTAATCGGGAGCGGCCTTATGCACAGGTATAACTACTCTGGGTTCTCTGGAACTTTATTGTATTGAAGAAGGCATGCATGTGATACATTGAAAAGAATTGTAAATTACATGTCATGTGTAATAAAGGATAAAATGTATTCATTGGGTACTGAGTTTGTGGGATCACTCATTACATAAATATGGATACAGGTCTTTGTTAATGAGGTTGGTTTACATGCGTCATTATCATGAACTAAAGTGTGTCATTTATAACCAAAGTACTTACAATGTAATTAAGTGTACATGTATTGATAGCCGGGTACTGTATTGAAAGAAAACAAAACTGGCCAAAGAAAGGTTTGTTCAAATCTTTTTCGTGCTTTCCCATACAAATATTGCCTTCAGAGTCAACTGATAATGCTTTTGATACAAGTTTTTAAACCGAATCATAAATTATTCAGCTATATAGTTGTGTTCTCTTGGGGGGGGGGGGATTCATGCCCCATTGAAAGTACTTTTTGTTTTGTTTTTCTATCGCGATGTGAATCATGTACATCCCTGGAAACTTTGATATACTTGATTTATTATATGTCCGCAAAAAACCGATGCCCGGTATCACATGTATTAATACATATAGCCGGTCTTTTTAAATCGGGCGTGGTATCTTACAATAGTCTGGTCCTGATTCTTAAAAAGAAAGAAGGCTAGAAATAAGTTCTAACGCCCATTTAATTATTATTTGGTCAAACATAGTTTTTTAACCTATTTCGGAGTATGCTGAAATACGAAAAAATATAGCTGGCCTTCAATGAAAATGGCGTTAAGCTAGGTCAAATGGCGATTCAAAAATGGCGGGAACACGCGAAATTTTTTCCCAAATTCTCCGTTGACAGCCGCTCAACCTAAGAAAAGGATGCCGAAATAGCCTTGTATATAACTTATTTCTATTAAACATTCTAGAGTGGCTGAGAGAAATGAAGTACTTTAGTTATAATAATGCAGCGCGTTTTCCTCCAAAATTCGAATTTGTCTGCTGTTTCTTTCAAAAAAAATCTTTTAGTTTCTTTAGCAATACATGCGATGTCTCATGCTTTTAGATTAGTTCTTTTGCGTGGAATCATACTAAAAAAACAAAAAAATATATATTATATTTTAAATTCATTTTGAAAATAAGAAATAAGGCAATAATAAAAATCAAAAGTTATATGCATTTAACATTAACAGTCCGCACACTGAATTCATGTTTGGACTAACAAAGAATTTAATGAGAACGTTGAGAGTAATGAGGTGCGGATCATGTATATATAAATAAGATGTTATACGTAATACATTCGTTTTCTCTATAGACATATCAGCATAGCGTTGAAATAGAATAGTACAGCGATGTGATCGTTTCCACGGTCCAGTTCATTGTGGGGCTATCAAGAAGAGGTATATCAGTCTCAGGCGATAACGTAGAAAGACATCAATACAGATACCGATTTGTGTGGTTGTATACTGTCAGGAACAGAAAACCAGATTGTTTATAGAGTTAATCCAGAAAGAGTCACACTAGAAAACATGTAATTACGTAGACAAGCAGGCGCGGCGAGGAGAGGAGAGAGTGTTATAGATAATGCAAGTTGATTATGATGCTACTGAGAGGTGACGAATGAGCAGAGCGAGATCTGCAAAGACAGGGCTCTTGTCACAGGTATATGTTCCAGCAGGAGGGTTGTATTAAGGAGACATGCCAAAAGACAGAAGTCGTCTATATATATGACCCACATATTCAGTGGAGCTGATTGTGTCGCGCATATGAAGATATTCAAGGTCGAATACAGACTCACATGAAACTACCGTCAACTATCATAGCGTACTATCAGCTTCTTTACAAAATCCGCTGTCTTATCAACAATACCGGTCTATCCTCTAGAAGAGCTGCCGTCATTTTCTCTGTGAAGTTGGATTATGTAATGTTTTGTCAAAAACAGAATCGAGAAAAGTTATTCGGCAACATTACAACCTTTTTTCTGTAAGTGACATGGTCTTACAGAATGCCAAAATATGACGAGGCTTGCGAGGTTAAATTAGGGTAATAGTAAGCGATTTGATCGCTGGCAGAGGGTCAAATAGCCATTTAAAAAATGTATGAATGCATTCTAAGTATGAAACGCAGTAAAAACAGAGAAAAGTCCCAAAGGTGGAGGATCTAGCCATGATTTTTCTTGTTCGTTTGAGCTTGAAATACGCAGGGAATAAGCCACCAATTTTGCAAGCTTTCTGAATATTATGGAATAGAACTGTATGACTGATCGAAGAGATTGGGTTGAATCCCTCGTGTTAACATTCGCGAAGATCGACATCAAAGATAACCTACAAATAAGGGTGAAAAGTATCTTTCAGTTTATTCCGTCCTATGGATAGAACAATCCTCTGAACGCGAAAACGCTTCTAGTGCCACATACTTGGTCTGCATCTCATTGGAGAAATATTGCATGAGGGACAAGATATCCACAGATGATACATTTCTCCAACCATGCAAGTTATAAGCCGCTACACATAAACTATTTTCACGAACTTGTACATGTTTGCATTGAAATTAAGATCAGATCTGCCAAGATAGAAAAGTGGGCATCAAAGGTTTAAACGTGAGTGAGGACGATGCCATTGAGCTGTGTTCCAGAAAGTGTTTCAATGTTTTTAATCTTCTTATGGTGGGCAAAGAAGCTCTTTTGAAATTGCTTCAGCGAAGAGGCCCTCCGGTGTGCCTAAGAACAAAAAAAAAGTATAGATTGTAGGTGTCGCTTCAAGATATTGTCTATTGGGTTGAGTGAATGGGAAAAAAGTGGACTCCAAAACATGATGGCCCTTGCTTGTACATTACACCAATGAACGAAAAGAATCAAAACAGCTCTTGCATTTATTCCAATAGTGCCGGTCATAACGCTTATGTTATAAAGGATGGTGCTTAGAATAGACACAGGTCTAGCAGAACGAAGCCTCCCAGTCTATGGACGCGAGAGAAGTGGTAATTTTTATCCATTAAAATTTAAACCTAAGTTTCAAACACATTTCACGCGAGTATGATTTATAGTCATATTGACGATTAGTGATCTGCCGCTATCTAGCTGCGCATGGGTTCGAGCGACTGTCAGGTAGCTTCCATGCAGACGCATGATTGCTTTGTTGGCAACGTTGGATCAGGAAATGACCTTGACTGAAACACATATTTCCAGTCTACAAAGGAGACTTTACAGGTAACCTTCTCAGAAATAGAACAGGATTGTAGAAACCACTGTAATAGAGGGAATACAAGCCATCTTTATCCAAAAGAAGTTACTCTAAGATGTTTATAAAGCTCCTGATAAAGGCAGATCAATCAATCCTGTGATGCGTTTTCAGAAGAACTACTGTTTCATTTGAAAAAACAAAAGCAAGATGTCCCAAATTACTTGGTCTGCTTTTTAATCAGTCAATCAGCAGTACCGATGGAGACGATCATAATCCCGATCTCACTATCGTTGGTTACATGCCTATCGGACAAGCACCCGCAATCACGAAAGATAGATGCGCTAAACACAGTTGTCGCGAAATGCATGTACATTATCTGAGCTGTCACTTGGTCAAACGTCAACACTGTATTCAACAGTTTGATGCAGCTCTGTACTTCAAGTCGATGGGATTTAAAAAGGCAGTTCGCTCCATGAGTCGTCTGTCAGAATACAATTTGTAAAGACAGATCTATGTCGAATCGCGCCGCGAGTTCTATATGTTGAATGGCGCTCTAACAATAATTGCACCTGCATATATAGTTTATATAACTTCACCGGACACATATTACCGCACTTCCATCTGATGTTGTCACTGAGGTCATCGTCTACGCCGCGCTGGCAAGTGCACCTCGCCCAAGTTGGTCGGGAGGCCCACGCTCTTTTCTGCGCCTCCCTATATGATAATTCAGGTAGCAGCGAGAGATCAGCACGCTCTGAGCGAGGGAGTGCGAGTGAGTTCTGCGCGCTGAGTAGAGAGCTCGCCTATAATCCCATTCACTGTCCAAGCTTCTATTTGGAAGATTCTGCCTTCCAGCTTTTTGTTATTTGTAGCTAACAAGGACGTAAATCATTCACAAATAATTGAATAGTGTTTATGAATGGAACAGAAAGATATGGGGACGGGTGGCTGTCAGTGTAGAGGTGCTTGGCTTTACGAGCTCACATTTTCTTATGCAGAGAGCGCGACAGGATGTTATGAGGATTAATCAGGTGTAGAGAGAGTCAGGTGCCAGAAGAGACAGATTACATTCTAATCCAAATGCTGAGATCTTCTGTGTTCTGATGGTCAATTTATGCAGTATATGATGTACTCTGTATAGTGACGACTGAATGAAGATTAAAGACCCACGCGAGAGAGGTATCCGGCGTACAAGTATGTTCGGGATTTTTGCTGATGCTAATATGTGTACATGGCTGAGCGCGATTATTGGCGGCGACGCACTGGCTTCTATTGTCAAGTTATGAGTGGACGAGGAGTAGAGTAGTAAATTATGAGCGATGTGCGCGCGCGCCACACGTGTTTATCTGGCTGATTGTCACCTGTAAGCGTCCTAATTCGTGTTAGAAGAGTTCAGAAACAGGGCAACTTTGTTGTCAAAAGAAGCCAAGGAACATTTAATCAAAAGTGGATCCAGATCGAGTGCAAAAATGGTCTTAAAGCCGCTATCTATGGTAAGAAGGGTGGTGCATAGTGGGTATCACAAGAGGAACTCCCTCTGCAACTCAGTTAGGTGGTCTCTTTTCCTATAACTTAAGGTCACATGTAGTTTTCTTACTAAAACCTGTACGACGTGAATCCAGATGAAACATAACTTACTCACAAGGATGCATTTCAAAGAGTCGACAGGTCCTTGAACTCAGAGTTTGAGGAATCACTAGTTAATCAGCAATGAAAAGGTTTTAAAAGTGCTTGACCCCTCCTACCGAAAGAGATGAATTAAATCAAACGTGATCACAAAGAACAAGGCTAACTGATCTTATGCAGAGATTCGTTACTATCTTCAGCGCATTTGGGTCAAGTTACAGTTGGAGAGTTTTGCTTTCAGAACGTTTAAATCCCAAACAGAGAACGGGTACATTAAACGTCCCTTTTGCAACTAACTAGCTTTGAAAAAAAAATAATCCTTTAAATTTGAAATCCCTTAATACAAGGTACAGGGTTGGTATTCTAAAAGCTGTTGAAAAAAAAGGAACATTCTGAAGGCTGACCGAAAACAGGTATTGCAAAGACTTGTAATTGCATACAAAAGCAGGAAGGGAGGTTGATTGGGGCTTATACTGAAAGCAGCGAACTCCTACCAGTGCCTAATTTCATTGGCAGAATACTAAGTGTTCTTGAAATCTGGAAACAAATCAGTTATTCAGAATGAAATAAAGGAAGGATGGGAAGTTGGGCGGCGAGTTCAACATGAAAGTGATTCATCAGCTCTTAAATTAAGATGCGGCAAGCATTGGGTTCAGAGCCTTAGAAACACATGGAATGAAACAACGATTTGGAGACTTGGTTGCTGACGAGTTTTGTTTCAATCTGTTTTTAGAAAAAGGGAGCGAAATTTCTTCTAGACTATGATGAATTTTCTGTTTTTTAAACGCTACAGACCGATCAATAAAATCCGGACTCGTTATCGGCAGAGCAAAGGGGCACCAACCAGTAGAAGGATTGTTGAAAATCGAGACGTTCCTCTTCCAGACCTAACTTCGCTACCTTCTGTCTTGAATGGAAAAACAAGAAAGATTTGCTGCCATGCTTCTAAAGAATTAATTCTCCGAGAGCGCGCTTATTGGGAAATCGTTGTTACTGCCGGGGGCTCTTTCGCTTCACGCAATGAAATCCACGGGTGTGAAAACGAGCGCACTTCTCGCGAGAGCCGGAGCTTTAGATAAACGCGCTTCTCATACCACGCATATGTGGCCAGCATACTTATAGGCGAGAAAGGACATAGGTGCGAGGACCATAGCGCTATGCGCCACCACTGCACGATACACGGAGGAGAGATATCCTGAGCTCATATAAATGTCTTCATAGGCGCGAGCGATGTAGTAAGAGTCCCTCTATCCGCTCATTATGTCGCTATCTCACGCCACGCCGAGTCTGCTATGCGAATAGCATCTGGATACTGATGTCTTATTGGCCTACTTATATCATTCTTTTAGGAATATAGACATTATGTGGATGATGCAGGAATCTATATGGAGTAAAGCAGCACCACGCAGTAGCAGATTATATATGCACGATCTCTCTATTCGATGCACTGAGGTATGTATAAAAACTTCTCTTCTCCAGAGGGGTGGAGCGGATCTTTCTCAAGACAACGCACTCACGAGCGAGCGAGTATGTAGCACTCGTACAGGGAGTCCTCGTGAGCGAGAGAGCGAGCAGACTCTCTATATCGTATCATTATGCGAGAGAGAGAGAGCTTCTTCTCACTCGTCGAGCTTGCATGATTCAGATGGAGATGAGCGTCTATAGCTAAAGCGCTGTATGACGAGAGAGAGAGTGGCTGGGTGAGCGAGGACAGTACGTAACATACTTTCGAACACGCACGCGATCGTGTTGTAGGAAATTCAGCCAGATTATGTCTGTCAAGATTGTGAATAACAGCAAGATTATGCAGTGCACATGAACTTAATATGTAAGGAAAACGCAATGTGAGATCGAGATATAAACGAGAGAGATAGGGCCCTGAGAATATGCCCTCTTCTATACCGAATTAATGATGCGAGCAGACAGGGGGATATCTTAGTATGTCACTATTGCGATGAGAATTGCACGCATCCTCACCCGCTGTCTCTCTTCGCACTCACTGTGTATATCTATTGTTCTTCGTCTAGATCGAGACCATAACGTATCATATTCCGTCCTCCACGCCCTCGTAGTATCTCATGTACGCACGGAGCGGGGATGGAAGTTTGGATGGTGGTTGTTTGGTGCCGATTTACTTATGAAAATTTAGATTCCATAAAGCTCACGCGAAGGGCGTTGCGCTAGATTCTACAAGAGATGAGCTGAGAGTATGTGTATTATCACCCGATGTATATGTATGTACTCGGATGATGAGATCGCCACACAGAGCGCACCTGATGCTGCGGAGATGTATGTGTATTCTTCAGTCTGGATACGGCAATACCCAGAAATCTTAAACAAAGATGAATTTAGAACATAATAGTTCATCAGTGGAGCAAACAGAGGAGACCAGAGAGAGAGTTAGCTAAAGGCTAGACACCGAGAGCGAGTGCGATCGTGAGGACAATTATGTTAATATATATGTGCGCGCTACTGGTCTACTACACTCTCGCGAGGTAGTAACACTCTCTATATTATCGGCGTATAGATTTATGTATATTTGGGTTATTTAAAGACACATTCCCGCTTGAACAACTGATTATTCACAAATGTTGGGAAAATTTGGTTTTGTCCGCCCATTTTGATCGCCGATTTTGCACCTACTGTTGAGAGGAGAGCGCGAGAGGGTTTTCACTCTTATAAGGCCATATACACTATATTTTGTGTCTGAGATGCGCGCGCGCTCAGCATACTCGGGATACATATGGTTAAAAAACTATGCTGGACCAAATAATTGAGGAGCACACTTGCCGTTAGAAGTTTTTTTTATTGTAAATCCGACCAGACTACAATAACATGCCCAGCATAAATAGGTAAGCGGTAAAAGAGGATCCTCTAGGAGACCTACGTCCATCTCTCATGAATATTTATTATCTTACTTTTGTTTCAATCCGCTCTTCTATTCTGTCGTTCCAGCGGAGAGAGAGAGATGGATGATGAAGTTGAGTGCGGCGAGAGAGAGATTCTCATATTTATCTTATAGGTAGTGCGTGGAGTATGGACTTTCCACGCACTGTAGGAGACGAGCTTGAGGTAGATATGGACCCATCGTCTGTATCGGCACTCCCCGACCGGCTATTGTGCGTCCTGTCCACCTCTATGTATTTGATGAGCGGAAGGCGAGGAGTCCGCAAGGCGTTTTTGGAAGTAGACAAATGTCTTTACTTTTGTGTCCCGGAAACGGGCAGCGAACTTCGGGAACACGTCAAATCGTTGAAGCATGAGTCAACAAGTATACATGTACTTGATGTGTTAATGGCATGAACCTGGTCGTACAACTTATTTCTTGTGTATGAACATGATAATAACAACCACATTAATATCTCTCTCTCTCTCTCTCTCTCTCTGCTCTCTCTCTCTGCTTCTCTCTCAGGTGCTCCTCATCTCTCTCTTCTCTTTCCCCCCGCCCTGCCCCC
>CAJDSM010061240.1:781-18117 GCA_903981925.1 Ostrea lurida | reverse complement strand
ATCCCTAAAAAAAACCAACCATTTTTTCTACCGATTCCACCAACTTGCCCCATTATTTAAAATCTAATATTTACACTACATTGAATGAACGTAAGTACATACCTATCCTAGCGTAGTTACCTAGCTAATAAAAAAAAAAAACTATCCACACCCATACATTAGCCTACTGCCACTTGGCTAAGAGGGCTTACGGTTGCGTACCTACACGTTCCATGGTATCCGTAACCGACAACTTCCTGACGGAAGTTTGAAATTCTATTGGGGATGGCACTGCCGATAATATCGTGCGTGCTTAATTGGTTATGACACCATATTCGTACATGGATTATATGAAACAAATATTCATTAAAATTCATTAAAATTGAGAGCTATCAATGACATCATGCATTATCAATCAAGCTATTTTACAAAACGTTAATAAATCTTTTACACATACATAACCACAATTTACTCTATGCTGATACTAGCTACATCGTCACTTAAACCGCAATGGGCGACATCTCCACTTGTTCGAACAATCGCGGATATACTACATTTAATATATTAGCCACTGAGCCATGGTTGTCAATATATTAATCCTCACTCACTCAGGGGAAATATGTGCACCGTTTTTATAAATACATAATAACTCATAACGTAAAGCTGAAAATTTTATATCCAAAAAAAAACCACCAAACACTGTTGCTATTAATTAATAAGGCCTCGCCCAACCGACTCTTAAGTATTGCCCAAATTACCGCCACCACTACTACTTTTTGAACCAGCACGCCCGGCAAAACTATCAAAACATACTTTTTACCGAGACGTACAAACTAATATCTTCACGCGCGGCGTAATTGAAAAATAAACCACACATATAACAAAAAACACTCAAAAGTTCATACCTACTGCAATTCCCTCCATATGGGTCGATCATTATACTACGTCCAATATTAATGAAAAGAACAACTTTTACTATAGCTATTTTTAACGCGTATATTGCCCTACTTCAGCCCATAGACACACCCACAAAACCCACCGGATACATGCTGACGTGTATCACACATTCACCCCACGGCCACAGTCTCAGCTTACGCTTCATACAATCGCTCCAAACGATAAAAAAATAAAATGTTAATGATTCCACATTTAGCAACCATCTTACGGCAAATATATTCATTTTTCTACCGAATAGCATAAACAACACGAAATATTTGAATCATTAGCGCTACTCACGGATGGCAAATCTTAGTCGCGGCAAGCCAGGGCGGGCCAGCAATCGTTATTTGTCGCGCTCACCCCCTCCAAATGTATGGCATGTACATAAATTTCTTTAAGGTATGGCGCGGGGCCCAACTTTACGGCGCTAGAATTTAATATCCAAAGCGAGGGCGGACCCTTCCCGAAAACCAAAAGTTCATATCCCATTTGGCAAAATTTTCAAATAAATAATAAATCTTAATGAACTAAAAAATACACGCATCCACAAAAATAAAAATTACAAGTCGCCACCCACCGTATAATATAATACCGCACCCAGCTTGCGTGTAAGCGGTCTATTAAATATAGTGTGGGCGGATCCAGGAGGAGGCCGAGAAAGCTTTAACCTGTTCCCCTTATTATTCATGAGGGCATAAGTTTTGTTAAAACAACAGTTTATCGCTTTTGAGTTCATTGGTAGCATACAGTTTAGCGATAAGATTAAGCACTGATATCAATCAATTATATTTGTTTAATTAACAACCAATGAAACTATTATTTTCACATACAGGTTACATGTTTCTGCTGCATTCAAGGACAAACACCTGTTTAAAAAGTTAACAACCGGTAGTATACCACAGGATTACAAACTAAAGTGGGCTTTCTTTTTTGGTTGTTCTGGGGTGTTTATTTAAATATTGTTTTAATGTGATTTATTCCGGGAAATTCCAGGGTTAGGATTTTATTATAAACAGGGGACATGTCAACAACTAACCTGTTATTGACAATGATCCAAATTACAATTATCTTTCTTATTCTTTCTTTCCGGTTATTGTTGCATTCTGTATTATTTGTTTATTTCAACAAATATATCATGGCTATATCAAACAATTCCAAACAGCCTATAGTTTAGTATGGACGAGTATGGGGGCAATTTTCCCCACTTCGGACAGCGACAAAGGTCCCAAACTAATTTTGCTTAACCCTTTTTAAACAAATTAGAACAGAAAACAAATCAAACTGTAATCTGGTGGGATTGTATATATGCATTTTTTCATTTATGTATTATTTTTGATTAATTCATTTGATTTAATTAATTTTGTTGTATGTTTTGTTTTAATTTTTCAGATATTTATATTTAGTACTTATTATTTTTTTCCCGGGAGCATCTTCTAACTTCACAAGTTTGAAGTAGCCTTACAGGGCTATGGCTACAATTAAGGGAAAAATATAAGCTCCTAAGAAAAAAAAAAAAAACCATGTAGGGTGAGAATAGATGCGTCCGGGTAAATTTTAATTCTATCACAAATTCCTATTTCAATTATCCTATGGAAGAAAAATTGCCTTTGGGCAGAACTTCTCCAAAGCCAATATGAATTTGGATCTTGACTAATATGGGATAAACTTAATCCGGAATGTCATAAAAAGGGCAAATTAATTCTAACTAAAGCGAGTAATATATACGGCGCATTAATTATCCCATCTACTATTTATTTGTTTAAATTTCACTCGGAAATATTACCAAGTGTTTTCGCTAGAAAGCGACTTATTCTTAGTATAAGCGCTTTCTAGTAATTTTACGAAAGCTAAAAAATGCACGTGTGTACTTTTTGTTCTATATTTACCTATATTGTTATTTCAGTTTAGTCTTTAAGTTACCAACCATATTCTTTGTTCCCTTTCGAAAAGCGAATTTCATCATGTCTGCATAATTTGCATATTACAGGTGAGGGATTGATTAGGAAGATTAAATTTTTAAATTTAAACCTGGAACAAGAACATTTATAAAAATCCAATAAGAAACTTGAGAAATACCGTTCCTCCGCTCACATAAACCAATTTCATCACTAGGCGATTATAATACTATTAGTTGCCCTATATAATGCAAGATAAATTATCCTGATTTCCTGGGGACATTTAATTCTTTAACTTCATTTTAATAGGGCACTGTTTATCTGACTTTGAACAAATTATGCAATGATTTTCTTTAGATTAGGAATTTTTCTCAAATTAGGATAAAAGAACTGGAATTTGATTGGCATTAGAGAAAAACCTATCTTCCACAGGTTTTGTCTTTAGAAACTTTTATATCTCTTATGGTATAAGTTGTTAGTAAACAACCTTCAAAGCATTATTCGATGTAGACGAAGAGAGACGAAGAGCAAGAGATGGATGCAGCAGGCAGAACGCCGAGAGAAAGATGCACGCGAGAGATGAGATAAACGGACCGACGCATAGAGAGAGATGAGACTGTCTCCCACCGAGTGACGAGCAAGGCTATGATTGGAAGCTGGGACGACCGATCACTACTCGAAAGGAAGAGAGCAGCGATGAGAGAGAGTAATGTGAATTAATCTTGTTAATAATGCCCATGCGTTTAAGGTGGTTTTACACCTCCTTACACTTCTATGGAATATGGGGTAAAACTAAAAAAGGAGGCCATATATTTGTTTCATTTTGTTCGAACCGGGCTGAGGTACTCGCAAAAAAAATCCGTCCATAAAACAAGAAAGTCTGTGTGCTAGTCTCAATCCGCATTCAATATGTTCGTCGCGGCCACTCATTTAAGTGAAAATATATCATTTACATTGTATTTCATTTTAGCTGCATTTACCTATTAATATACTATATACGGGAGGCGCTAGATTACTCATTGGTTATTTAAAACAAATCCACGTACCTGAACAACAATTCCTTAAAGTCTAATACCTGATGAACATAAGATTTACTTGTTTTGGTAAATACAAAATTCGAATTGTAAGATCATAAATGCCGATGATATGCAGCGCCGTTATGCACCCGCAATTTCTAGGGGACGGTAATAGCTTTTTTTTTTGACCGTGTCGGTGTCCCGCCACCATTTCTTATTATTAACTCTTGGATGTTTTATAAGTTATTGAAACAACATTGACATGAAACAACCAAGAACTTAACCCTTATGTTTACTTCTAGTCTAATCGTAAATGTAAACGTATCGGCCCAACTTTGAATGTATTTATAGAGCTCAAATCATACATTCGACAAGTGGCATGGAAACATTTCATATGTTTTGGTCTTCTTCCTTTGTCCCCGCACTTAAATAAATCATCTTCCACCTCCCCCCAACCGTAAGCAATTTTATTAAAAAAAGACAGTGAATTTTCATCTTGAAATAAGGGAAAATAAAAAAAAAAAAAAAAAACCACCGTCGATTTTTCCAGTCTATGAACAATTTTTTTACCAAACTTAAGCCCCCAACCGGGAAGTATTTTGCCGGTCCCTTTGCGTAATATAAGCACGTTGGCGGAAATCCAGGGGGTGATGTTCGGGGGAAAGGGGGGGGCCGGTCCTTTGAAAAACAAAAAAAAGGCGGCCTCTGCTAATAGCGGACCGTCGCTGACGCTCAGCCTAAAGGTTCTGAATAAAGGGCGCCCCAAGTGCCCGAGGGGCCCCCAGGCGGCGGCGGGCAAGCCCCCCGAAGCTTTTGCGGTCTAACGCTATCTCTTACAAAGTCCATAAATTATGGCGCTTTTATATCTAGGCCCCTATACTTTCATTTACATAATGACATAAATTGTTTGCGTCCCACCAAAAAGCCGGGGCGCGGGGGCTGGAGTCCGCGCCGACGAGCCCCCTGGGCACGGCCCCCCCCCCCCCTCTTTAAATATCCCCCGCCCCCAACTGCATAAAGTAAAAATTAATGACGTCTATATTTCTCATCAATTTTCTTCACACAATGGACTTGTAAAGCCCACTATTAACAAAAAAAACTTGTGTACATTATAAGGGCAAAATTATAATAACGCGTCTTCTGCGTGTAAATTCGCCCCAAAAAAACCGTTAGAAAAACCTTTTGCGCTAAACTTACAATAAAATTATGATACTCACAACTCTTGCCATAAATAGCACAAGTTTAACCCCCGCAAAGCCTTTATCTCACCCAATGCTAGTCCAGGGGCAAATGTAGCGCCGACGCCAAGCGCGGCCACGTTAATTTTCGCACATATAATTGTCAATTAGAACTAAACAATTAAACCGATCGATGGCCATTCTACAATTATTGAGCCCTTTGCTCGGTAAAGATTTTCCGCCCAAACAGGTATTCATCGACCCTACGCGCTATTAGCCCCATAATTATTAATATTCTAGGGTTATCGCAACGGATTCGTTACCTTGATTACTATTCTGCCGAAAAATACGACGCAAAAACAAACCACAATAGATAAACTAGGTATTTAAGCTATCTTATTAATTCACCAATTTTTTTAAACCATTTATGCAAAATGTTTGCTACTCTCCAATATTATGATTCTAAACCCTATCAAGGTCTTGAAGTACACCCAGCCAGTTTATACACTCAGACCCCGGTCCGGAACAATAATAATTTAACGGTTAAAAATCTACACCCACCATCCCCCATATCCACCCCTTAATATTCCAGTAATTACAACAAGGAGGCCTTACGCCTAGATTCATAAGTAATAAAACACTTACACCCAGCTATCAAACAAAGGAATATAAGAAAAGCAGAGCCCCAAGCATAATGGCAACACAAATTTACAGTGTAAAATCCCCCAGCTTATTTATCGCCCTTCACGCGGGCCGACTAATACAACTATCCCATGCTAAGCTTCAGAGCCCTCGTTTATTCTACATCGTTCTGCTGGGAACAATTAGACAAAGGCCCACCTATTTGTTTACGGCAAATAAAGACCGTTCGGTTTTTATCAATTTCAGCATTTTCCATCGGCTTTTACTTATTTATACTAGCGACTAGGCCTCTCACTTCATTCCGTCATAACAGAGCACAACCATATATGCGCCGACGTCTGCTATACTTAATAGAATTGGAAAAAAAAAAACCATCGCTGCCTGTTGAACTCGGAGGGGTAGGGGGGGGCTGGGACTAAAACAAAACCTTAACCAAAAAATATGGACTAAGCGCTTTCAAAAATATATGCTTAACCAAAACAAAAAAATATAACCAAAACCCCAAATCAAACAAATACAAAAAACATAAAATAAAAAAATAAATAAAAAAAAAACAACTGAAAACAATTAAAAAAAAAAAAAAAACACCCCAAAAAAACAAAATACGACCCGTTGCATCGTTAGCATGTAAGACCCAGGAATCATTAAGCGCCCCTTAAGCGCCAACACTCTCTTGAATTCCCAATTGTTGTAAGATTTCATGCATCCCGAATTAGCACGGCGCCTTTTACCGAGCGCGGGCACACCCAAAACAATTAAGCATTAACTTAAGGTTCATTTTATAAATATACATTCTTCCTGTAAGGTTTATATGATACTGAACGAGTACATGATTAATGCGACTTGTATCATTAGCGTCTAGCTTATGTTTTTATTGTTTTTTTGTTTTTTTTGTTATTTTATTTATTTTTCGCATGCGGGTTGTTGTGGTTTGAATTTCTTATTATTTTAGATTCGTTTATTTTATTTCTTTTGTGCGTGTGTTGAAATTGTTTGTTTGAACACAGGGCACTACCAAGAAATACACATCCAATATAACAAATATAAAACATAAAAACTTCTTGGCTACAATACAATCTCATCAAAAATAGGTATTATTTTCTGGACCCAAGCCGGTTTTATACAATATCGATATACAATGTATCAACATATTATCTATAAAATTTCATTTAAACAAAAAACAATCATAACTTCTGTTACAATGAGCATTTACTACGTTGTCAAAGGATTTTATCTGTTCTTTCAGAAAAAAAAAAAATAACATAATTGCGTCTCTCTAAACAATTAAATCTGAGTTATTATTACGTATTTATATACATTTGTACACAAAAAATCATATACTTGAATGCTATTTAAAGGATCATGGGACCATGTTGTGGAGCTAAATTTTATATCTTAAGCCATTTTTTAATGGTTAGCAATCGCTTCAAACCAAAGTTATTTTTTAATTTAGTGAGTGGAATAAAAAAATTTGAATTGTTCTGACTGTTCGAGTTACAGATAGACATTACATGCTACAGAAGCTTCAACAATTCTTGTATGTTAAACAAGGGCTTTGTTTATGGGTCTTACGCTCAATAAACAAATATTGGTTCTCAAAAAAAACACCAATTTAAAAACAAAATGATGACTGTAACCACTGCGCAAAAAACTACTTAATGGATGTTCAGAATCAAACTTGATATTGGAAAAAACAAGAATCTGCTGTAAACCAAGTATACTCCATCTATACTTCAATATAGTAGCAAAACAAACATAGACGCGCCGCCGGACTTGTTTCACATACCGGCGAATTGAACCTGCTATAGTATTTTCACTTGGAAAACTCCAAACAAATATTATGAACCGCTTCTTCAACATTTTCGCTTGCCAAAACCATTAGTGCAAATATACAACAATTAACGCGTTGCAAACATTGCCAAAATCTTACAATCAAAAAATTCTTAGGCTCAGAAAAACGGTAGCCTCCATGTCCCCTTCAAACATATCTTAAGCAATTATTAAATTTAGCAGTGTTAATTCATAGACAGCCTTTCCCTGCTGTATAAATCACAAAAAAACCTGTTTGCACGTTCTTGTTTCTTCAAAACCAAGCCATTATCAAAACAACAGTTCAAAACCATTACATGCTATGCAGCGAACAAGTACTGATAATTTTCTAACCTAGCTTGAATTTTACAACAAACATTGACATGATCTGTACTTTCGCAAAAACACCGTTATTTACTTTATCTTACGCCGACTTGTTATATGCACATAGGTAGATTGGGTTATTTCAAATAATTGTATCAATGTGGAAAAAAAAACAATTCGTCATCACGGAAAGCAATTAAATCACCACGTGCTGTTTTTGCATAGATTAACGGCAGATAATTATAAGTCACCTCCATCCTTCGTTCGTTTCGTAACGACTCACATCCAAAATTTTATTGTTATGTTTTTCGCAAACTCCATTCAGGCGGGGGAACGTATGATCGTCACAGAATGTTGTTTTTACCGCGCAGTTCTACCGTTGTTCCGGCTTTGCGCAAATAAATACAAAAACAATAGCCGCACCAGTCACGCAACCCCTTAAAGCACTGAACTTACACCTTTTGACACTCATTCTTCTCCAGTGCATTTCTTCACATGTCCTATTTCAAGATTATTTACCAATTTTAGTGCGGTATAAAAACGATTAAGAAGATAATGCTCCTACCCATGCGACCACTTTAAGTTTCATTTTTATTTCATAATTTGGCCTCCGATTGTACCTAGCTTCAACTTAAATTTTTTCAAACCCCAAAACTATTGCTTCTCGTTCTTGGAATCTTTTTATATCAAACAACAACAAGTAAGATTATTATGGCAACAGCGGTTACCGGTCTGTCATAAATCTCAGGGTTTTTTTCTTCTTTAATTTATTGCAAGCGACAGTTACGCCATCCCTATGCCTCCACCAACATGTATCAGGCGAAATCCCAAAAATATGCAATTTTGTTACCGATTAACATAGCGCATACATGTTAAAACGGACAAAAGCTTTACTTAGGAGGGGATCATTAGGACACTTCATTTCTACCAGAAGTCTATTCAGCAACTGCACCATGCTGTATTACAAAGGCCGACTCTTAACGCCATTAGCACTCATACATGTGCACCAGAGAACTTCGTAGGCAAAAATATCAATGCAATAAAAGAATTGGAGACGCGTGAATTCAGGTTCCTTCTCATATAAGCTGATCTACCGCGCGTTTGGCTGTCAATGGTGAATAAGATCGTGGACAAAAAGTTAATCCCAACATTTGCAGTTCTTCTTTGCGGTGATATTAAAAATTGAAAAACCAATGGAGCGTCAACACCCCTCTCCATTCCCCATGCGCCGTTAATTTCCGGGTCCTCTTCCAAACCAATTCGTTCGTTGTCTTTTAAAGTCAGACAGATATTATGCATGTAAATCTTAAGCGGTATGCGTGAATGGCATCTTTACACCGCCAGTGCACCGTCTGTTTCGAATTTAAATTAACGAGACATGCAAAACTTTATTGGGCAACAGATAGCGAGACTGATACTTCCTGGACAAGAAAAGTGACGAAATTTCTTGGATCAATGGCAAAATGCTGAAACGCGCAAAGGCACGCAAATGACTGCACTTTAAACTCAAAGTAACAAAACTATTGGAACAGCATTACTCCATCTTGTATTGCAAGGACGCGGATGCACAACACAACGCTTTTTAAGCATTATTTGCGAAGTACCCGCTGGGTTTGAATTTAGTTTCTTGTCAAAAATATAAATCAGTGAGAATTCCTCCTACATTACGTGCATGCTTGTAAGCATATATTCGGAAACGTTTAATCGGAAAATAATTGAATTCATCATATGCCAATTCAAACTCACGCAAAAAAACCCACTGCTGCATAAAGAAAATTCTGGTCGCTTAACGCACAAAAACTAGATATTGGAGCAAAGCGCCACTGACCTACGATGATAGCGACTGCATGGCAAAATGCATTGCATAGGAGCCGTCCGTTATGATTTTTTGAGATTTGGAATGGAACCATTATTCCTCTTGGACGTGTCAACGCGCCAAGGGACCCATATGAGGCAATTACAGCTTATTGCAAAACAGTGTACGCACGGCGACCGGCTGCTCATGTGTGTCTGTTTTTAACTGAACAGTGATTTGAAACAATACTAAACGCATTTCGTGTCAATGCCTGTATCAGTTAAAATTCTTAAGCGAATACTTTTACAGCGGAGAGCAGTTCGCCAGGCCTTCGTTCTTTTCCTCGAGCGCACGTATTACCACAACATTTTGCTCGATTACCAACAATATCGGAACGTTTCCACGCTGCAACAGGCATACAGGTGTCGGGAAAGGACTCATGATGTCCTTTGATCCTAAACACAGACCCCAAAAAAACCGCAAAACTTTACTCAGCTAGCTTATCATGAAGGGAAGTCGATTATCTTAAATGCGGCAATTGACCATGTATCTACCACCCACTTCACTCTTGGCTCTCTATCACAAATTCGTAAGAAAAGGAACAAAAGTAACACTACTTTTAAATCATGCGAGCCAGATTGTTCCCGCAGTAGCACAATTTGCAACATGCCGGGACCCCACACCCTTCGCCAATTACTGACTAAAAACGACAACATTATAGTTATCCGCGACTGCCACAAAAAACCCGTTGCTTAGCAAAGTAAACCCAGGAACTTTGATCCACGCAACAACACCATGTTTTGCAGGATATCCTCATCTCGAACATAGGCCAAAATACATAATTCTAGTATCGTTTTCCAGATATAGCAAAACAAAAGGAAAGTATCAGCAAAAGGGCAATGTTTCTTCACTCCAGCATGATGCGTTCTGAAACTATTTTTAGACTTTTTTAGTAAACCACTTATCATTAACAAGCATTCACTAACGGAATGCTGCAAAGGAGGTTTTTATCGCAAGTTTTCTATGAAAGAAATAGTTGCGGACCTTTGTTACCGAACTCACCTATGTAGCAAAATTCCGTGGGCCATCATGATTTCGATGGCGCAGCAACACAGAAACGATTTAGACTGCTATACTGTACTTTTCGAAAACTGCCGTCATCCACTGCAAAGAAAGGAAACGGAATATTCTGGACCTCAAGACTTTGCAGTCCTTTGCTAGTTTCCCCTCTGTGGTATGACGAAGTGCAGCCGATAAAAACTGCATGGTAGTTATTGACTGAAGAAACTGTGTCTGAAAAAGCGCAGTTCTGGCATCTTTACTGCCCTAAAAATTTCCAAACAAACCCAGATCCAGGATGGGAATTTTTACCCTATATATTTTCACCATTTGTCGAAATTCTGAGGAGCGGATTATTTAATATCTTTTGCCATTGTTCCGCGTTCTTAAATTATTATCTATTTTTACCCCATTATTTTTGGAAAAGGCAGGAGCTATTGAACAGGGGGACAAGGCCCTTGACTCCAAGGAGAACATCTATTTTTAATTATGAAAGGACAAAAGCATTCATTAAATGGAAAAACAAGTTTTTCAATTTTGAGGGGTTTATTGGATAGGGAGGTTTACAAAAGCAAACTTCAAATTAGCAATTCGATCTTAGGTTCCTGTGGTATCACACTTACGGGGATAGGGGTAAAAATATGTAATCTTCCTTACCAACAGTCCCAGAAAAATTGCACGAAGAACAGCGGCTTCGGAATCGCAAGGGTTGTTCTTTCTTGATACCTGAACACAGCGAGTACCAACAGATGTTGGACAATGCATTAGTTTGATTACGCAACAAATACTTTATTGTTAGCGCATGGCACTACGGCAGGACGCTTAGCAACAAAAAGACACACCTGAGAAAAGAGATAGGCAGATGCCTTCGCGCTGTTCAGCTTGCCGAGGCCCCTGCGCTGGAAATAAGCATTCATGGAAAATCTACCAAAGAAACGCAATCCCAGATCCGGCCGTATACTTTTGGCTAACAAATTCTGAAAAGCAAGAAAAGTATGTCCAAAAATTTGGGAATGATGAAAAATGCCATCGACGCATTTTCACAACACCCGTAAAGCTCATCACAGCATGGAAAAAAGGGGCCCCTTTCATTAACCAAGGCCCATGTGATCAAAGCTACATGCTTAAAAACTGCACATTTTTACCTTACCTACCTAAGGCAAAGTTGCTTTCCATAATTCCCCGGAGGAGGAGAGTTTTTTGAATAGCAACGGACTTTTAACTTGCGGTCGGGCATCTTTCCAATACTTTTTGGGAATTTCACGGAACGATCGGCCCCATTCTTCCCTTTCTTTCTTTCCATACTCTTGACGTTTTCGATTCGAACAAAAGGAGAAACAATTTTTCATATTACCAATTCCTTCTGCTTTGGCGTAATCTGAAAAGGGGGGGGCGGGGAAATTTTCTTTTCACGGTTCTAAAAGGATATTTTCCCCTTGGTAGTTTAAAATTGTGGAAGGGGGGGAAGTTTTTTCTAGGGAAGCTACCTTGCTCAATATTCAAAAATAGTTTGAAAATGAAAACTAATGTATCATGGGCCAAAGTGTTTTTATGGTCCATTCTTGCTTTCCCCCATAACTTTATGGTGGAGTGCGCAGTTGGGAAACCCCGCGGAAATTTCATCACCCTTAAGGCTAAGGCAGAGCAGCATATGTCCATAGCGAATATGAGTAGTATAATTTCATATAACATACATTGTATCATGCTTGTTATGTTAATCTTCAGTGTATGCAATCGTTATCTATTCGAGGAAGTGGCTTCGTCTTTACGTTGCATTAAAAGTACTCAATTATTTCAGCGTCTGAATGCTTGTAAATTAAAGATGACAATTCATTCCTCATAACAATATATAACTTCGGCAGAATCCTATACATTTCATTTACCATTGCCATTAGTAGTATTTCTGCTTAAAAAGAACCTTATTTAGCAAGAAAAATTCCGTGTCTTTTTCCCTAAATATGAACCCAAGGGGTCGTTTATTATTCAACAAGAATGCGAAACACACCAAAAATCCTAGGGGCATATGTATTATTATTGAAGTTTTTAAGTGTCAAGCGCGTGGGAAAAACAAGGAAACTGAGAAAACTAAACCATTTCTTCAGCAAATGCTGATCATTAGGAAAAATTCGTAGACCCACCCGTATACACCGCTATGCGTTTATTCTTTAATCCAAATTAGTTTTATAAAAAAATACTTGAAATGGGGAATAAGGTTTCCAGCAGCCGACAAAAACAGCCTAGCTAGACCCTACTCCCCTATGCCGTAGCTTCGCTGATACTACCTATACGACTATCAAAATGTTTCGGACAAGAGCGAAGCATTTTTCACACAGGAAGTGTCTGCAATTTATGGTTCTCTAAAGACGTAAATAAAAATACATGGCCATATATTACCAAAATCTGACGGACATACTAGTATTTTGTTTATATTTCTTCAGGACTTAAAAAAATTACGGTTACTTTCACAATAATCAATTGTTGTCGCTCCTTACATACTTATTATGACTACAGAGCTTCTCAGTCATTGCCTTGCTCTAAAGATATAGGGCACTTCTGGTATAGACAATAGTTGGCACCATAATGTCAACAGGGGAATTGGTCATCTTTTTACCTCAACAAAAGGGAATATTGTGGGGATTCCATAGGTGCTTTGTAACATTCTTCCTGCTACTTTTTTATATTCCTTTTATCTGAATTTATCAAGGTGAATACTTAATACTAAAACATAATTCTAATGTCATCACTTTATATATAGTACAGATATCTAAATTGAATGTAATCCCACAACAATAGCATGCGTTTCTTTTGACGAATGGCTTTTGATTGATGTTTGGGCTTACCGAATATATTCGAACTGTATTTGAACAGATATAGGCATGTTTTTAGGGCTTATAATCGCCGAACCAAGCGAAATCCTACTGTAACCAAGATTTGATCCATTGCACTTGATTAATTCTATATCATTTACGTCCACCGGACCAATATTTCACCTCATAATGGAGACGTCAACCAAAAATGCACACGGAGCAAGGCTGCAATAATAACCTTATTTAGGCCAGGCTTCCTATCGCTCGTCACTACAGGGCCCTTCAGCAGGGAGGGAATATCTTTTTCTTGTGCTTCACACACTGCACTGTGACACGGCGACCTTCGTTTTCCGCGGTCCTCAATCGGAGTGATCGCCACTAATTTAGCTCGCCTCTTACCACACGCCAAAGGCTGTGCTGGGGGACCTATTCTTGAACCGGAACTCCGCACGGGTTGTAACCAACTGAAATAATAATCTAAACTATATAATGCATAGCTTAACTTCAGTATCAACTTGCTTGTATTGTACCTGTGCGGAAGCGAGACTATAAAACTGGCGGTTCCTATAGCAACGACAGACGGGAACGAGCGGCAGGAAAAAAACGGCGAGAGTAGGCCCTTATCATAGTAGTATGGGATGATGAAAAACCCCTCCTGACTCAAAGGTTGTAAGCTCAAAGCCAAAAGCGTAAATCTTTGCAGCACTCATCAGCATGTTGCGGACGTTTCCATAAGAGTGACTCTCGGATATCTCTAGATAGCTGATTAACAAACACACATGCACAACAACTACACCCAATTTTCAGAAGTCCAACACCTTGCTTATTATTAAGACAAAACCACCTTGTACTAGACTTCTGGCATATATAGGAAATTAGATATTTGCTACCTTGTTCGTAAAAACAACCATGATAGCCTACCTCGAAGTTGTGTTATGTGGAAAATAATGCTTCTACCGAGTTTGATTGCTTAAACGTGATCCATGTGACCAAATTTCGAAATTAGGGAATTCGGCATCAGTGCAATGTTCTGAAGCCTAAAGTTTTATTGGAAAATCAAACGCCCTACTAGAAGGGACTAAAATATAGGGAACAGCTGCATCATTCTTCGTAAAGCATCCAAAATACAATATAAGGATGGACAAAAAATAGCGAACTTTTATTGAAAAGGCCCTGGAACAAACTACTAAAAAACCATAAATGCAATGGCCAGTTAAAGCAAAGGAGAAGAGCTTTGCATAAGGGAGATAACCCTATGTTTCAGAACTTCCTCGTGCTTTACGGCCTCATATGAAATTAATTTGTTATCAATGGAGACATATGATAGGATACCGACTATCTGAGCGTATGATATCTTCGGAGACGGACGGACCATACAACATCAGTGATACCCACCCAGGAGTATGAATAATAATATGTGCTGCAAACTATATAAAACATGTACATACCAGCTCCTGCCCAGGGTTAAGCTCACGAACTGCGGAATCAAATGTCTTAAAAGCATGTGGCCTCTGCGCCAGACCTCCTAGTTGTTATTTTCTTCCGGGTGTTTACTTATACATGAAAACACCTGCTCATTAATCTTTTAGTAATCACAGTGTTGATGCATGTCTTGATCCTTTCTTATAGAATTGAGAACTTTACTGGTCATACTGTCGGATTGTTACTCTTACCACAGCTGTCACTCTTGTTGTCTATTATTTTCATAATATTGCCAGGGCGATCTTTATGGACCATGCAATATTTCTCACAAGGATGGGACCGGTGCATTTGAAAAAGCATGTGCCCCTTGCAAACATCTTTAAGAAAACA
Organism: Ostrea lurida; assembly: GCA_903981925.1. Classification (NCBI taxonomy): domain Eukaryota; kingdom Metazoa; phylum Mollusca; class Bivalvia; order Ostreida; family Ostreidae; genus Ostrea; species Ostrea lurida. The sequence continues at coordinate 2,862 of CAJDSM010061240.1, read as the reverse complement.
TTTGTGTCCCATATATGATCTGAGTACAAAACTTGATGTCAAACCACAAAGCTCAATCAGACACATATAAAACATATGTATATATGTCTCTTAAAAAATTTAATTTTTTGATAATGTTTTGACGGATGGAACATAAGTTTGCAAAGGATACAATTTGCTGAATATCTCGTTTACTTTCCAGTAAATAATTCTCTTTAAATCAAAAGGGAAAACGTTTGCGTTTTTTGTCAGTGGAAAAAATAAATGTCCTATTCACAATATTCACACAAAAAAGTCATTGTCCGACGTCCTATTGTCATTAACAAAGTTTGTGTCCCATCAATTTTTGCACTGATTCCACCCCGCTGATAAATATTGCATGGTCCATTATATCTTATTGATTTTTCTACATATTTTTCAATTCTAAGCTGTGTTATATTATTTGAATGGAATTTATTCACAACATTCTATTGGCCAGTTAGTTCGTAGAAATTCACTCACTTTAGTAGAACCAGTTAAACCACTTTAAGCTCCATGGATTATTTTAATCAGTACGGGAAAGTTTGTTCTAGAACGAGTACCTGTAGCTGCCCGTTGTTGCCACACATTAAGGTAGAGTTTTGTCAAATAGATTTGTAATTTTTCATTTTTACTTTTCACTATATAAGCTGAACTATTTTTATATGTATGTTTCTCTACTATGAAATGCCGGTTCTTTTTTTTTATCATGGAGTATAGATGTTTGTTACGTTTTGTAGTAAATTAATAAAACAGACAATGTACATTTCCTTCAAGGAATTACAAATGTTAATCTATGCAATTTGTCTATTTGTTGCATGTATGATGTGGTGTATGATTTGTTAATTTCAGATATACCATTGCCTTCAGTTGCAAATATAATTTAATACAACTTACGTTGCTCCTTGCCGCTTGGTTATATCAGGAGCATTTACCAACTGGCACGCGGAAGGCAGTTGGGATGGGGTTGCTCACCAAACCGTTGAACCGAGTTTGTGATCTTGTTAAACGTCATTATACATGCATATAATATTTGTTTGATAGAAGATGTACAATGGAATTAATAACGCAGATGTTATCAAACGAACATGGCGAGATAATCATGTGTTCAATGAATTTCATATGCACTTTGGCGCAGACCATCAAACTCTGGGACGACCATCGCACTTTTGAGTATTGCATATATAAAGAGACCATGTGCCATGAAAATCGAAATATTTTTCCTTTTCTTTGAATATAAATGCAGTATCTGCTAAGATGTCTATGGACATCATTACTTTCATCATTACTCATTTATGAGTTCACTGTCTGGAGTATCATGTAAAGGCAAAGATAACGAACAGTGATCAATCTCGCAAGTCCTAAATATAATACAAAAACAAGAGTTGGGCAATCACGAACCCCTGGACACACCAGAGGTGGGATCAGGTGCCTAGGAGGAGTAAGCATCCACTGCCAATGATTCCAGTGTTTATCTGCATATCGAAAATGTTTTTTTGCAAACATTTATCGCGCTTAATATTCAACTGTTTTGTTGTACACTGTAGACGTGTACGTTCTATTTCAACTTTCTGTGGAAAAGAAATGATTGAAATATATTTAATATGACAAATTGTCAGTTGATTGTCTGTTGACCGTTCTTATGAAATTTACATACAAAAGTATCCAGTGTACCTCATGTACAGTATACCCATGAATTGAGTGAAATAGACTTGGCTGAATTGGGAAATGAAAAGGTAGAAAATAAATACCAATTCATTTGGCGGTTGTCGCTTAAATTATCAGGCGATCTTGAATTAGAAAATGTATTTAAAAAAATATACATGTCTTTTTAGCACTTCGCAATTCATTGCTACAGGGAGTAAGTCAGAGACCATGCATATCTCTACATATATGTGGGGATACATGTATGGTTGTGTGTATATATATTTCTGAGGTTAAAGACATACAATATCGCACAGATTGATTGATTGATTTCAGATTTTCACGCACGCACAAGCGCGTGCGTGTAACACTGAGGCTGTATATACTGTCCATGCCAACATTTCTCCTCGATTGATTTGACATTACACATTAACATTTGG
>CAJDSM010061223.1:0-15088 GCA_903981925.1 Ostrea lurida | reverse complement strand
CGAGTATTTTACATGAAAGTATAACAAACGAAAATATCCAACACAAGTACTTGCAAAAACAAAACGAAATATTGCCACACCACATACCATTTGTTAGACAGTTCTTTTTTTTATGATTTTGATTAAAGATTGCTCTATTGACTGCTCATGATAAAAAAAACGGCAGGTTTGACCGGTCGGCAGGGGGTGTTTACCCCTCCAAGGCACCTGATCCAACCTTTGTCATACTCAGTGGTCCGTGCTTTCCCGGCAAAAAAGTATTCCGTTTAAGACTCATGACATTTCCCACTGATTCGTGATGTTCACCTTGTGATGTAACTCATTGAGAAAGTTCCAGGAATCACTTAGAAATTAAACGTAAAATTATTTTATTAAATCAGATATCAAATGTAAACGGAAGAGTGAAAAGATTGATTATTCTAAGGGGGGGGGGGGATTCAGTATGATTTCGAAATATAAGTAAAACCGCTGTCTGTCGGACTCGCACCAATGATCGTGTGATCGGTGGTGAAACATATCAAGCCACAATCTATACCAGAAATTACGTATATCAAATGTGGATTCCAGAATCTTCACGAACATTTAGTATATTTGAAATCACGACACTTTTTCAAATATCAACTATATCAAAACGTTTATTTTTTGACACTTTACACGATCGGTCGTCGTAATAAATGAGATAAAAGACATTTTAATTTCACAGACAGCTACATGTGTATTAGAATTCAAACACAAAATTATTCGTATCTTGTAATTAGTCGTCCAAGATACGACCCTGATTCTCCGCACTAGTACCCTGAAGTTAATACTCAAAAACTGTTAGAGTACCGCAATGATGATATATACGAATTATTTGGTGATAAGTTTTTTTTTTAAGTCTTTAAAACTTCGCATGGAAGGAATCATGTTCCTTTAGTGGTGCACCTGTGATCATTTTTAAATCAAGAAAAGATACACTTTAATGCTTCTATCACATTATTTTGTCTATAGAAAAGTTTTTATGGTGTATAAAGTTTTACATGGGCTAATGCCAGATTATTTAAGTGTTTTTAAATATGTATCAGAAGTTAGTCAGAGGCAAACTAGATTTTCTAGTTCAAATGTTTTGTATGTGCCTAGAGCAAAAACGGAATATTATACAAGATCTTTCAATGTTTCAGGCAGCAAATTGTGGAATAACTTAAATGAAAATGTAAGAAACTCAGTCAGTGTGACATGTTTTAAAAGAAATTATCTCAGAAATTATCACAATACTTTTTAATATAATTTTGTATTTGTTTTATCTTACATTTTGAAATCGCTTCCTATATATTTATATGTACTCTTTCTTTTAATCTCGGTGCATTTTTTTTATTTATTTATTTAAATTTGTTTTACTAATATCTGTCTGTATATACGTTTTATGCAGGACCATATTGAAAACAAGCTGTATTGCTAAATATGTTATCCCGAATAAATAAAGGTCTTATTACTATAATACGTTGATATTACAAGAGTTTTAACAGAGTATATTAGTCAGAATTGTACATATACGTGTAACGATCCAGTTTACACATGCTGCCTTTCAAATGATGTATGTCCTGTTTCATACCGATTGTCTTTATTTACTACATATTACTCTCTTTAATTTTTTTTATCAAGATATAGGATTCAAACCCAAGGTGACCAGTAAACAGGGGTCCTAGACACCTGATCCCATTTCTAGTGTGCCCAAGGATCGATCGTTGTCCAACTCTTATATTTTGTATTCCGTATAGGTAAAATAGATCGATCACTGTTCGTTCTGCTTATCTTTCAAAGAAATGGACCAAGTTTGTGAGGTTTGATCAGAACCGCCCACTTTCCCGAACTGCTGCTCCGTGCGAAGTATTTTGGACTTGCCGGTTCGGGTTAAATGTCAGAAGATGCTTAATCCAGGCATGCACCTGATCCCATCCAGTGTATAGAATCCGTGTTTGTCGCATTCTTAATTTGGTTATTCTAAACATGACCTATGGGTTTGATCATTACACTGCAAGATAACAACCTATCTGAAATATCATGCTCATTTTAAGTATCAAAGCTGGTTGGTTGTTGTTTGTATTACGTCTCATTGGGAGAAAAGTGTTTAATATACATTGATCTTTTTAAAAAAAACCACTGCATTCTTATCATACCGAAACTTATTTTTATTCTATTTATGATATGCTACGTTTTCATTTTAGTTCAATTTTTCTTGTCAAAAGCAATTCACGATTTATGAATATAGTATACACCAATCATTAGTTACAGATATCATGTATATTCACTGATATAAATATGTAGACAGATGTAGTGATGCTGCTCATGATATATAATATGAATTTCCGCTGATTTGCGTGGGCCATTGCATATTTTTGATGATTTGGGTTATCTCTGTACTTCGTTTGCGCACTCACTGCCTCCACTCTATATTGAACTTGAATTCTGCCCCATAAAGATAGGTAAGCCGGAGGCCGTACCTTATCTTTTCCCCTGAGGGACAACATTATGCGATGTATTTGTATTCTGTGAGCAACAATTCTGCATTATGATTATTCTCATAATGATTTGAACAAACGTCAACGTATTCATTTCTTAGTATGGCATTCATTACATGCACATCTTGATTGCTTATTTGCAGAAAACATAAAAATCAAAGGGTCATCTATAACGATCTAGTTTGTCCATCCAATCTTTCATTGGGTCAAATGCTGTCTGATGTGTTTCATTGCAATTGTTAAGCCGCTTTTCATACACTGATTTTGGACTGCAGATTACTCCATTTACCAAATCAAGACAATGGGCTCATGGCGGGTGTGATTAGTCGACGGGGGATCCTTACTCCTACGTAGGCACCTGATCCCATTTCTGGTGTGTCCAGGGGTCTGTGTTTGTCCAACTCCTGTTTGTTTTCTATTTGGGACTTACGAGATCGATCAGTGTTCGATATATTTTCCTTTTTCATCTAAGACTTTGCTATTACATAATACACTGTTATGTATTTGGAGATACTTTAAAGGAAATAAAATGATACTTTATGACTGATGTATTAAACACAACACGTTTACTGTAATAGCCTCGTACCATATAATGATGCAGCACTATTTTCTAAGTGTACGTAATAAAATATTCCCTATATCTAAACCTTTATCGGAACTTAATTTTTAAGATTTAAGTAAATTAGACATCGTAGCGATGAAAATGTGAAGATATATTTTATTATTCCTATCAGGGGTGTGAAACTAATACATGGTTAAACACATACTCCTGGGCCAATCAGAGGTGGGAACAGGTACCTAGACGGACTAAAGCGTCATCTATCGATCAGTCACACCAGCCGTGAGCCCTTCATCTTGATCAGGTGAATACAATAATCCATAGTCAAAATTGGTATAGAAAGAACGCCCTAACGATTGGTATAAAATATGCTAGACAGCAATGGACCTCATGACAGGCTGAATTGTATGAATTTTGTTTACAAAGAAATAACTCCAAATACAGAAAATATATACTGAATCGAGGCAGGCTACTTACAAACAAGTTGTTGTGGTAGTGAGAGGGGTTTCAGCAGTCACGTTTAAAGGCTACATTTCGTAAATTCTATTGTCGTTATAACCTTTTGGTTTACCAGTTTGGCCCGCCAAAGGGTCAAATGCTGTCTGATGTGTTTCATAGCAATTGTTAAGTCGTGTTTCATACATTGATTTGATTACTGATTACTCCGTTTTACCTGATCAAGACATTAGGCTTACGGCGGGTGTGACCGGTCTACAGGGGATGCTTACTCTTTCTAGGCACCTGATACCACACCTGATGTGTTCAGGGGTCCGTGTTTGCCCAACTCGTGGTTTTTTTATTCTTTTTTGGGGACTTGATCACTGTTAGTTATCTTTGCTTTTACATTGAAAATGTTCAAACTTGATTTGCCTAGCAGTTCCAATCGTTTAGTGAAAATGCTTACTATTTTTTAATAAATAGTGGTGATAAATACTAGTAGTGGTTTAAACCTTGTGCGTTTAACTTACAACTTACTCTTTATTTGTTCCCACAAACAGGCCATGTTTAATGGTAGAAAACAAAATTAGCGAATTTCATTAATGCATGTTCCTATGCTTTAACAATGTAGTCAGAAAACAAAATGAAATCAGCAGATTTAAAATACATTACGACCTTTTATCACATAAACAATCATCACATATATTTTTTTAAACATTGCAATGCTGTCGATTTAAACAATAACTAAATACAGTGTTTGTAATCACTTGCTTCAGATATAAGAATGAGATATAGAAAGTATAGATTACAAACCAAGCCTTTGGGTTGAAGGTAAGAAACGCATTTTAATGATTTTCATTCATATGTCGATTCAATATATCCCAACGAGCTAAATATAAAGGACACAACATAGTCTTCAATGTCTGCTTCGTTCTTGGATATTTTATTGATCTTTGACATTAACGGCAAACAACTACTCAACTTCATGACAAACAGGACGATTTCAGCTTCTCCATCGCCAATTTCCCATATTTATGTAGCAACATCCCATCATTACCTGCATATGGTGTGTATGTCTCTCAACTTATTCGATACGCATGAGCTTGTTCTGTGTATGATACGTTTTTTAAACAAGACAAGCTACTTACAAACAAGTTGTTGTTGCAGGGGTTTCAACAATCACGTTTAAAAGCAGCATTTCGTAAATTATATTATTGTTATAACAATTTAGTTTACCAGTATGACCCACCATTGAGTAAAATGTTGTCTGATGTGTTTCATAGCCATTGTTACGCCTTTTTCACACAATAATTTGACTATGGATTGCTCCATTTACCTGATCAAGATATGGGCTGAAGTCGGGTATGACCTGTCAACAGGGGATGCTTACTCCTCCTAAGCACCTGATCCCACCTCAGGTGTGTTCAGGGGTCCGTGTTTGCCCAATTCTTGTTTTTATATTCTGCTTGGGACTTACGACATTGATCACTGTTCGTTATCTTTGCCTTTACATTTTCATACACAATGTTGAGTCGGGATGCAAGATTCAAAATGACGTCCAAAAAGCTTCGAAAATCAAGGTTGTCGGATTTCAACATTTCATTTTCAGGTAATTTGGTGACAATGAGCTCATTTCCAGCATCAAAAAAGTTTCAAAATAGCCGCCATATACGAAAATTGTTCTAAGTGTTAAAATCATTACATTATTAATGTATTGTAGTTAAGTGAGGGACCCCAATTCATTTAATTTCTATTATTAGTATTTCTTAATATTCTTTCTTCAAATATTCCAAATTGACTGCCAAAAATATTAGTTTGTTTCTTTGTCGTTTTTTTATTTGGTTGAAATTAGAATCAAAAGCCTATTTCTGGACTCCATATATTTCTCTGCAATCAATTCTGATATGGGGAGGTGTTCGGAGACAAAAAAAAATATTTTGATGCTTTTAAAATATTTTTTCTCGTTCCCGGAAAAACTTTTTCCATGTACTTTTCAGTTAATGTAACGTAAGTTTTGATTTTCAAAATAGAATAAATCGGATTATATGTGGTCGATATCATTGTAATCTTGCGATTATTACAATAATTTTCGCGGGAGCCCAATTTTTAATGTCACGTGATGGCCACGTGATGATAAGCACCTGATTTCATGAAAATATATGGAAGTCTACTAAATTTTGGTATGAACGCTGATTCCTTTTTCAGATATCTTCCATTGAATGTTCTTCATATAAAATACGAACGATAGTTTTTGAGTATATATTTTACTTTATTTCTGTATGGGGTGCCTTAATTCAGCTAAGTTTTTTAAAAAAAAACATCTACGGAACTTTTAGCAAATTCACAAAAATTCAAAAATAGACAATAAAAATATGGGCAACAGTTTAATACTTGACAAGACCATTCCTCAAGTAAAAATTAAAGCCTAGACTTTTTGGTATCGCAAATTATATATAGAATTATAAACATTTGCATTTTCAAGAGAAAGGGAGAAGGGGAATATTCATATCTAGTGATAATTTAGTCAAATTATTACTTTGTTATAGATTATTCCGTACATATTATGCGCACTCTGAAGTTAACATGAAAACAATGCTTCAATTCCTCATTAACGGTATATTTACAGTCTTTAGTTATCATTTTTTCCTAAATACTAATGGGAAAAGGAAATTTTCAAGTTTGATTATCAATCATTCAAAAATTACTTAGTTTCCGTGGTTTTCAACTGGATAATCAATCTGTCGACGACGTTTTATCTCGTAACAATATTTGTAGACCTGGTATAGCACGGTGAACCCCAATAATTCCTCCCAATCGCTTACATGTTGCTTTCTGGTTGAAAATCAGGATGAATGATGCTAGCAAAATGAAATGAATGCAAATATATGAATACTGAATATTAATTACGTATTGATAATCTATACAAAATTACAATATATACAATCCATATTTGTAGCAATTTGATATAATCCGTTTAATATAGAACGCATGTACGGTTGTTTGGGGTAACGTAAGTGCAAAACTAGATACACATATGCACGGTTTCTGGAGAATCTGTCTCTGGTTTTACCAATGCTCTCCACACGCTGCTATAAAACTGCATGTGAAATATATTAAGTATATTTATCATTAATGCACAGCTGACTTTTGGATTTTGACAGTGTTACAAATATAAATTTGAAAACCTGAAGATTAATCTCATAACTCCTATACGGAACACAAATACCTAATAACAAATAAAAAATAGGAAAAAAGTTATAATACTATAAAACAAAAAGCAAATCCAAGCAAACAATAAATTTACTTCAACGAAATATGACTGTTTAAGGTTGATATCAATGAAAGAACGCGTCAATTTAGAATTTATATCATTTTCAAACGGAATTAAATATTTTTTTAGAAGATTAAATTCACTTTAAATGAATGCAATTGTTTTGAGTAAAATCGCTTAGCTATTTTCTACGTTTACATGTTGAAACAGGTTTTATTTGTATCTTTCTTGTTAAGTGTTGGCGTAGTAGTTCCCCATGTTGAGGTTCATTGCCTACACCCACGAAGAATATATCAATTGCTTATATTAATTATTAGGTCGTTATTTATACACATGCTTTGACTATCGATTACACCTTATCGAGTTTGGTGAGCCCACGACATAGACCGTCGACCAGATGTTTTCTCCTCCTGGCAATCTGATCGCACCTCTGGTGTATCCAGGTGTCCGTGCCTGCCCAACTCGTTATTTTGTATTCTGTTTGAGACTTACGAGAGTGATCATTATTCGATGCATTTGCCTTTCCGTTCTACACAAAATAGTTTTTTTTTTCTTGAATCATACTACCTAATAGATTTAATCACTAATTTTAACTATAAGTTAATCTGCTGCGTTTAAATTTGATATAGGATTAAACATTCTTTTTGAAGAATTTATCGATGTGTAAACTCTGGACAATTTACTCACAAACTGTGAGTAAATAGTTTTTTACTTCTTTTTAGATCTTTTAATGTACAACGTCATTGAATACATGTATGTAAAAATAGGCGTTTAATTAAATAAATCAATTTCAGTTTCAAACTGAATAAAAGTGCAAAGCACTTTTATGTTAAGTTTGTCAGTAAAATGTCCAGAGTTTACACATAGATAGATTCTACAAAAAGAATATTTAATTCTTATAATTCCAATTTGGTCACTGTATGAATTTTTTTTTAAATTTGAATAGTTCCGTGCTTTACGTTGTTTGTTTTCATGCGCGTATTGTTACGTCACGTTTTCGGATTTATTGATATGTAAATTCTCGTTTCGATTTATTTTTATCCAATCAAAACAATTGTAATAAAGGACATTGGAATTATTGCATTTTGTTTTAACGTATTTCTGTAGTTCAACCTTTCTAATTGCATCAAAATTGTAATCTATTGTATTATCATTTGACCATGATGATCTGCATGATATTGACCCGATCTGGACAATCTTTAACATTGACCTACTTCTTACGGTAATTCAGTTGAAGAATAGGGTTTTTACGGAACACGTTAACAAATTCTTATTCTTTCTTGATACAAATTATAGCTAATAAAAATAATACTTTTTGTGAGTCAAATTGCTCAAATTTTACTTCGTACTTGATTTAGCACAAAGGGCAATGTTGCGAGCACTCTGTGGTATCACAGTATGTCAGTTGAAACTGTCTGGAAATCTTAGCAATAAAATAAATACTGTTTTATTTATATATGCAACACCAATGCCTACATGAAATAGATTTGTTTATAACAAGTAGTTCCTGATTTTATTCTCATTCATTATTTAGATGCTAAATGATTCAAAATGTAGATCTAACTTTGTGAGTACATAAAGTCACATCAGTAATTGATTTAATGTTCGTAAAAAAAAATTGAGCCATTTTACTGATACATATAATAAATGTTGGGACCAATATTTTCCATCATAAAAATCAAGTGACCAGTCATTCAAAAATTATTACTTGATTAAATTTCTATCTGATTCTATGCACAAACACTCTGAAGTTGTTAGTAAGAATATGCTGAATTTCCTCAATGCCAATATCTGTGTAGTGTTTGGGGGTCAGTTCTTCAAACAGTCTGTGGGATTCCCATTGGCACGAATTGTACTTGTTGTTACCTAACCTGTTTTCATATTCTTACGAGGCAGAATTTATTTTAAAAATTTCTACATGAGAAGAAATCAAAGTACTGAGAGTACTGAGAGAGACGGGGTCAATTGAATAATTTCAAAATAAGTTCAGACTTTTACATTTTTCAATGTTCATATTTGATATGCCAAATGTTGTGTCAATATGTCTAAGTGATATGAAGAATTATGTTTGTACTAGAAATATGTTTCGAACAGATATCTTTATTTTAGGATGTTTAATGATCTACAGTGTAAATTCGAATCCACCTCAAATTATAAAATAGAATTGTCTAGCGAAAATCATAAATCTAGTACACAAAAATCATATGTTCTAGGTGTTATCTTTATTGCAATTCATTAGAATAAAATTGTCCGAAACAAAAGCCCTTCTGAATTCATCAGCATGAAATTGTTCATATTATGAAAGGAGTCTTGGCAGCTTTGAAACCCCTGCAGTATAAAATGCATTCGAATCTAGCTCTTCGGCTTATACGTGTAATAGCCAATTCAAACGATTTCCTTATGAGCAAGGGATGAGGGGCCACGAACTCCACTTGTTGGAAATATACTAGTATTAGTATAATTAGCATAGGCCTGCTCTTCCTCATACTCGTGAGTGACTGAGATATATCAATATAAACTTGAAGAGTTCCAATTATTTTATTCCTTGCGAACTATTTATAGTGGTTAAAATTGCTGGTCTTCCCGTTATCTTAAAACTGCTACTTCACCTATATCCAATATTAGAACATACATACATGCATATGTAGTTCCATTGCTGACAGTTAGAGAAGATGAGATTGTGGCTCATGAGGTGTAAAACACAGTTTTGAGTTAAACAGATCAAAGAGATCATAATTATAGTGTTAGATGTTGAATCGTTCGTATATTTGGAATGACATAAAATAAATTATCACAAATTTGAAACTAAATTTGAAAGTACCGATATCAAGGATGTACATTACAATAAAACGTCTGAAAAAGAAGAGATTCAAATGGTTCCACCCTTCTGTTACAAACAAATCTATATGAAACAAACATTCTGAGAGTATTGCATAGCAATACATAGTCCCCTACCGATTACACAAATTATTGGACCGCAACAATATTCTAATTTTCATTATGTAGGCTATATCATATACTTATGGTAAATGGATATTGGTGAGCCAGGATATGACAAGGCTATAACTTAGTGAAAAATGAATAGATCAAATCCAAATTCGATCTTCATCTGTATCTTGCTATGGCAAAAGAATGTACAAAATATCTAATGAATATCTGCAAGCAGTGAGAAAAAAGTGAATAATTTATGAATTTTTTTTAAGTTGCAAAGGACCCATAATCAGAGTAAAAAATAAATGAAATCAAAAACAAAATTCGAACTTGATCTGTAACTTGGTCTGCAAACAAATGGTAAAATTCAAATGAATATCTGCAACAAATGTGAAAAAAGTGCGGAAAACTGACAATTTTGAATTTCTAAGTCCAAGGGCCATAATTCAGTGCAAATGAATGGATCGAAACCAAAAATTGAACTTGATCTGTAACTTGGTGGCAAAGCAATGTACCAACTATCAAATGAATATCTGCAAGCAGTGAGAAAAACAAGAGCAACGCCAACGTGGCATAAATACGCCGTACAGATTTCAAGTGGAGTTCATATTTCAGGAGTTAGTAGCTTTCCTTTTTAAATGCTAATTCATTATCATGCTAATTGAGAAGCAATTTGCATCCTTCACTTGACATAAGGTGCATAGGTACCAAGTCTAATGGTCCTAGCCCAAAATACAGTTTGACTCTGTTATGCCTACAAGGTTTTCTTAATAGCTGATCTTGACCTTTGACCTTTGAAAAAACAATAGGCATCTTCCTCCCATCATGATGATCATTGTACCAAGTTGTAAGATCGGAGCTAATGGTTCGGTCTGTACCTGCCTACAACGTTTTTCCTACTAAGTGACACTACGACCTTGACCTTTGACCTACAACCTTGACAAATAATTGACGTCTTCCTTTAATCCTGGTCATCAATTGTACCAAGTTGTAAGATTCTTGAGCTTACGGTTCAGCCTGTATCCTGCCTACAACATTTTCCTATTAAGTGATACTACGACCTTGACCTTTGACCTACGACCTTGAAAAACAATAGGCATCTTCCTCTCACATGGTGATCAATTGTACAAGTTGTAAGATCCTGGAGCTTACGGTTTAGTCTTCAACTTGCCTACAACGTTTTCTTACTAAGTGACACTACGACCTTGACCTTTGATCTACGACCTTGAAAAACAATAGGCATCTTTCTCTATCATGGTGTGAATTGTACCAAATTGTGATTCTGGAGCTTATGGTTCGGCTGTATTCTGCCTACAACGTTTTCCTACTACGTGACACTGACCTTGACCTTTGACCCTTGACCTTGAAAAACAAGAATATCAGTAAAAACTGATGAATATGCTCCCGAATTGCATCCTAACCAATGAAATACTTAATAACTGTTGAAATATTGTTGAAATGAACTTTATTTCCATATACAAGATATGTATTTTAAGTGACCTTGACCTTCATAAAATACCTTAAGTCACATTGACTAAAAGTAATTTTGCTTTGTTAATTATTTTACTGATATATGATCATACTTGTTAAAAAACTTGTTAAAATAAGGAACTTTTCATTGTCTTTTATACTGTTCTCAGTGACCTTGACCTTTCAAAAATGACCTTGAGTAACTTTTTACTTGGAAACCATTTGTCTATTAATTATTGTGGATACATCTTCAATACTTGTTCAAAACTGTTAAAATTAAGGCACTTTTCCCCTATATTATGGTATAATGCTTTGATGTGACCTTGTCCTCTTTGAAAATGACCTTGATCCAAAAATATCATGTTCCCAAAGAATATGAGATCATATGATGATATCTATGATAAGGGTTAGGAGGTGTGAACTATGTGATTAAAAAATTTGAAATAGGAAATATGATTAAATTAATGTTGTTGGAATATACTTATAGTTCTGAGTGACCTTGACTTTTCAAAAGAATTGAAGAAAGCTCTTGAGTCATCACAAGCCCTTGTCACAAAAAAAATTGTGGTAAATTGTATCCAATTTATGATGAAAGGTGTGAGAGATATGGACCGCGGACGGACGGACGGACACGACGGCGACTATATGCTCCCCGAAATTTTCGGAGAGCATAACAATAGGTATTTCTTTCTTTCATCATGGTGATCAATTGTACCAAGTTTGTAAGATCCTGGAGCTTACGTTCGGTCTGTATCCCGCCTACAACGTTTTCCTACTAAGTGACACTACGCTTGACGCTTTGACCTACGACCTTGAACAAACTTAGGGCATCTTCGCCTCTACATTATGGTGATCATTGAAATCAAGTTGTAAGATCCTGAAGCCTTAACAGGGTTCAGGCCTACACAAATGCCACGCGTAGACTGGTAGCACGGAGAGATGGACGACGCGCTAAACCATAATACGTCCTGTCTTTGACGGGCGTAATAAAAAATGCAGAAAACTGATAATTTATGAAATGTTTCTAGGTCCAAGGCCATAACTCAATGAAAATGAATGGATCGAAAACCACTCGAACTTGATCTGTAACTTAATATGGCAAGCAATTTTACCAAATATCATAATGAATATCTTGCAAGCAGTGTTAAAAAAAAGTTCGGGAAAACCAATGGGGACAGACTATTTACATGTATTTGTGTGGTTTTATTTACAGAGAATTAATTTACCTGATTGGAGTTTAAATATTAATACAGTGGTCCGTTGTGAAAAAAAACAATTTGAGTACTGGGGCTGTGATGCTGTCAGAGATACCAGTAATATATGTGTCACATTTAATTATTCTAATGTTGCTTTCAAACAAAATACCTTAATCCATTTTTTTGTTCAAAACCATCATACGTCTTTCAAAAATAAACATGATAGATCTCAATGTGCACATATTGCCAAATTATGGTAAATTAAAAATAACGCTGTTGAATTTTCGCAATATGAGCCAGGCGCGGATTCAAGGAAAGGCGTACCGGGCGTAGTGAATGGAGGGATAAAGACAAGAGAGACAGCGCAGCCCGCGCACGATACACTGGCGGATTTAAGGGGGCGTGGGGCGCACGCCCCCTAAAATTTCAAAGATTAGTGCCAAATATCTCGGTCAATAATTTACCTGCACTAGCTGCAATTAGCTTGTAAGAAAGCAAGGCTTGAACCAGTGGGATGCACTGGGTGTGCCGTTGCACCCCCCCCCACCTTTTAACTGAAGATGCTAAAACCTCTCGCTTCTGTCTGGGGCTCGCCCCCTGGACCCCGACCAGAGCCCATTTCTGAATTCCGGGGGCTAAAACACCCCCCCCACCGACGCAATGAAAATGCTAAAATTCTCAGCTTCCGGGGCTTTGCCCCCTGGACCCCCTACCAGGGTTATTCCTGGACATCTGTGGACACGGCTGCGCCTTTAATCCTACACCTTAGTCTTGTGCATCCCCCACCACCCCCAAATGGAAATTCCTGGTTACGGCCCTGGAGAGGTTGTAACTTCACCTATGAGGCTATGAGGGCTAATTTACTCCTAAAATCACTAAAATTCAGGAGCTTCCGGGGGCCTTCGCCCCTGGACCCCCACCAGGACCTTGCTCTGGACCCACTGGGGCTTAAGGCGCCTAGACCCCCTACCTTGAAAAAAAAAATCCACGCCGCCCCCCCCCCCAACCAGAATTCCTGGATCCGCCCCGGAAGCAATATTTAGATTCACAAATGTGCATTATTCTTGCATCTGGTAAATGTCAATCTCTTATTTAATTGAAATCTTAGCATACATTTGTCCTAAGTGCTTGACTATCTCCAAGCAATGTCTCCAAGAACTCAATATAATTTGTTTATTTTCTCCAAGATTTTTTAATTTTAAAATTTGTTTCCCAAGATTTTTGTAATTTCAAATGTGCTTCTCCAAGATTTTTTGAATTGTATCAGATCTTCAAGATCTCCGTTTTTGATTTTCAATAAAAACTGTAAAATTTATGTTTTGTCCATTGGAATTACCACTTTAATAAAATAAGCATTAATTCACTAACAGTTTAATTCTTCTCTCTCCTCTCTCTCTCTCTCTCTCTCTCTCTCTCTCTTCTCTCTCTCTCTCTCTCTCTCTCTCTCTTTCCCTTCTCTCTCTCTCTCTCTCTCTCTCTCCTCTCTCTCTCTCTCCTCTCCATCTTTGGTCAATAAAGATTATTAAAATAACAAAATCAGAAACTTTGACATTCCCTTGAAATAATTCTAAAATTCGTGAAACAATCGAACGGTTGATCAGCTGTTCAAGTAAACGATGAACCCATGGACCCTCTTACACTGTCTTAATATGTTGTCGGGTTGTTTTTTTTTTTCACATACAAAAACACAGCAACTTAACACACAAGCCATGGAATAAATATATCTACTGTTTACTGTTATATTGTATTTACCATTTTAGTGTGCTCTCCGTTTTGCCAGTTTTCTTGCACTTTCGTTTGATCGTTTTCATAACAAGATTAATTTATTATTTACGATTAGATCAACAAAGAAAACTTTGTTAATATAAATATTCCCGCATTTACATCGTTTCGAGCTTAAATGCGCATTACAATAACATGAAAACTTCGGATGCAGTCGTATCTTCTCGGGCTACTCCGTAAATAATAGACCGGATGTAAATAAAGTATGAATTTCGATCTTATAATCTTGTTCACATTTCACATAAATGTCTCATACATGTAAGTCATTTTTATAAATAAATCAATAAAGTAGTTTTTCTGATCATATTTCTCAAATGATTCAAAATATGAACCAGCAAATTCTGCACTCTTTTATTAGCGTAGATTCATTTCAGGCGCACCCCGGCGCCACTTTTAACTGAACAGTAAAACCAATAGACGGGGTCACGTGACCCGTCTAAAAAATCTCTAATTATGGGCCTTCAACTCCACATTTAGAGTACATGTATATCGACGACCATTATCTATTAATAACCATATGTCGATTCGATATATCACAGTTTTATAACACTCGAAATAAACACACCACAGAATCATCCATGTCTGTTTTGTACTTAACATGTATATACTTTATTGAAGATCAACATTAATGTAGCAACATCCCATCATCATCTCCAATATGGTGTTTATGTCTCTCAACTGATTCCATATGCAGGAAGTTCTTCTGCATACGATTAGTTTTCTAATCGATACCGGTATGAAACAAATCAGTCAACATATGACTTATGTGATAATTTGTAATGGCAAACAAGTCATATAGCGATCGTAGAATTTTTGCAAAATGATGACTTTAAACGAAATTTGTTATAGCCCTGCAACATCAACTTTTTTTGTAGTAGTTGACCTCCTTTAAAATTTTAAAAAGTCCTCATACGCATGACATTGCTCTTGTGTATCCGAATCA